>LPNX010735785.1:96085-187000 GCA_001517045.1 Pseudotsuga menziesii
CTTCGTGTCCCGTGTCCCCATGTCAGGTGACTTAGCTTACAAGTGATAACCATAATAAAATCTTCACCCCCATAAACCAACAAATCGGCGTTGTTTCGAGAAATACTCAGATAGTGGGGAAATTCCTACTGGTGGCGCCGAAAATCACCGTTGTCATAGAGTTCTAGCTTGTTAGTTAAATCCTCCAGACACCTAGCCTAGAAAACTGGATGGTTCGTCAGGTCACCAAGGGGAGCCACTGAAGGTATATTTTTTCGGTTGGACTTATACCTTGCTTTTTTTTAACCTTAATAATCAAGATCACTAAAACTCATAAAATCAACCAAGATAATTCGCACAACACTCTCACCAACATTATTCTGAGACTTGTATTTTCAGCATCCCCAAGCATTACACATTTTTTACTCCATTTGGCACTGGTCGCTTTGAACTTTCATATATTAATTAATCTGGGCCATTTGTCCATTAGGAATCTGTTTAAGTTATTATCTATCTGTGGATGCCATTTTATTGTACAAGTCTTCATTATATTGTTTATCTACAATCTTGTATCTGCAACGTGGATTGCTCTTATCTTGTGTTTATCTCATTCATTGTAAAAACTGTGATCTCATTTTTTTTTAAACTCCTAAACAACACCCATCCGCAACCATAAAAACACTTAAAAAACATAGAGCCATAGACAACTCTTTGTAGGGACTACCCCCCTTGGCTTCGTTAGGAGTTAGCCTAAACGGAGGAGCTAGGAGTAGGGGATAGTATCTAGCTCTGTGCTTGCCCCCAAGGCCACACCTCTCCCACTTTCTCAAGTGAGGAGACCAAAGGTTACTTGGGAGCGGGAGCGGGAAGCGAAATTTTTAGAAGCTTCCAGTTAGGAAGTGTTTAGGAAGCGTTTTATATATAATATATATTTTTAATATATTTTGATGCATATATGCCAACAAATGCTTGTAGAATGTTGAATTAGTCATGGAAAGCATAAAACATGAAATAAACCATAACATGATAAATCATAATACCATATAACATCATTCATCAACCATCAATGATTCAATGATCAATCAATTATCATATACTAGTGAATTCATCAAACATAGGTCCATTATCCATAACATCAAGTTGTCAACCTTACAGCTTTAGAGTTCAACTTCAAACTTCAAACTTGAATTGCCATGTAATGTTCACAAAATATACCATAATAAATATAAAAGAGTCAATGACTCAAGTTCTCGAATCTCAACAGTGCTGAAACTTGAAAGTACTGTAAATAAGAAAAGACAAGAAAAGTAGATTTTATGGATGTTTCCTCTTGCCACGGGAAAAATCTAATTTCTTTTGTCGTTGTCTATGTTCATGAATAGAGGGAGCGGGATTTTCATCCCTAGTAGCCACCGAGCCACGTCCAAGACTTGATCCTACATGACCCCCCCTTATTGATGCAGGTGGGGGTTGTGAAGTTGAACCTGGGGGCAAAGGAGGTGGTGGCATTGTTGCTATTGCTATTGCATGGTCATCCTCATCGCCCAAAAGCTCTTCCTCCAAGTGCTCTAAAGTTAAGGCTCCATCCTCCAAGTTATGCTCCTTCAGATTGGTGTCCCAAGTGACATATGATCTATCGGTTTTGGCCCACTCACAGTAATGAGTCAACAACCTAAAGTTGTAATGTACATAAACCAAGCTTGCTGCCCGATTTTCATTTTATTGGTTTCTTTTCACCGAGTGGATGAAGCTATAGGTGCTCCAACACCTTTCTGTAGAAGAACTGTTTACCACTTGAGAAAGCACTTTGGTTTCCAATTTATGCAACCGTGGGCATGATGAGCCATACATGTTCCACCACTCAATAGGAGACGCCCTATCTCGATCTTTTCTAGCATGCAAAGTACTAAACGGACCAATCTCACTGAGGTATTTGCTTAATTCACTACGCAATAAGGCACATTCCTCTTCATCAAGGACCAACTTGTCTATAGCAGCCATGTACCCAACCTGTACCTTCAAATCTGTGTGGGGCTTTCTCCTAACCCCACCCCCAGAGGCTGGTTTGGCCAACCAAGATGGAGAATAATATTTTGGTGTTAATACATATGCTAAGGCATGCATTGGAACGTTGAGATGATCCCACATTTTGACCACATGTACGTGAATATGGTCATACAGGATGGTATCCTTCGATTCAACAATATCTTTAATCTGGCCCAACATGCTATCCATCTGCTCATACACCTCCCCAATTACTGGCTTATCTGTATCTGCAAACCGAATCATGTGATAAATGGGCTTTGTGAACTGCAAAACAAACTTGACACTTGCCCAAAATTGACCATCAAGAACTGTGTCTTCCACGTCCTGAAAATCACGCCTGTCAGATGTGGATGTAGCCCTATCTTTCAAAACTTGCCATGATTCACTTGATACCATGCTAGCCAATGCCTCTCTTACCTTCAAAAGGCCCCTGAAGGTGAGGTAATAGCTAGCAAATCTAGTCTTTGCTATCTTTAATAGCTCTAACTTTGAGTGAGCGCGGAAAATGCCATGGGCATTGCTATGGTTGGTAATAAATCTTATCATGTGCTTACCCTTTTTGTACAGTTCACCAATCCATTTGTATTCATTTTCCTTCAACTTAATAATGGAATGCATCAAAAGGTTCAGTGTGTGAACCATACATCCAGATCAAAATATGTTGGGGTATTTATCTTCAATGATTGCTCCCGCTGCCTTACAATTAGCAACATTATCTGTTATGACTTGGATGACAATGTTGGGACCAATAGCTTCAATGTTTTTGAGTAGAAGTTCTGCAATGTTCATGCCAATCTTGAATTTATCTGAGTAGTCATGTGCCGAAAGGAAGATTGCACCAATAGCAGAGACACCAAGAACATTTATCAATGGCTTACCTTTCACATTGGTCCAACCATCTGATACAATTGATACCCCACACTCATTCCAAGCAATTGTGAATTGCCCCAAAGCATTTTGGATCTTGGCTTTTTCCTTGAGTAGGAGTTCTGCAATGTTCATGCCAATCTTGAATTTATCTGAGTAGTCATGTGCCGAAAGGAAGATTGCACCAATAGCAGAGACACCAAGAACATTTATCAATGGCTTACCTTTCACATTGGTCCAACCATCTGATACAATTGATACCCCACACTCATTCCAAGCAATTGTGAATTGCCCCAAAGCATTTTGGATCTTGGCTTTTTCCTTGTCAAGCCCCACAGTTCTAGCTTTGTCATACTCGGGGCGCTTGTATCCTACTGGGGCAGTGTGGATGGCCTCTACCATTTCATGCCAATAAGGTGAACGAAGAACATTGAATGGTATGCCACATGCATAGAGAAACCGATACATTTTTGAATCCACGTCATCCCTACCACCTTGATCAAGGAAATCTGATATTGTCCTGCGGCTGCCACGTGATTGCATGGGAGAGAATCCACTACCTTGGGTGGATGGGCCTCCAGTTCTTGGTGATCATGAAAGGTCATGGTCATCCGATGATCGTTTTGATGTGTTTTGTGCTTCAAATTCCTCCTTCTTAAAGATGGCTCTTCGTGTTGATACCACATTTGGGCAAACACAAACTCCTAGAATTTTTCTTTCATCACATGGCATGTGCCCACATAGATGTCTTCTCACACGGGCATATGAACCTGTGTATGTCTTCTAACAATGGGGGCAAACAAATTTGGTGGTTCCACCCCCTCTAGTTCCTGCCTGCCTTGTGACATATTTCCACAAGGGTGTGGGGTCCTCTTTGGTTTTCTTTCGACTTTCCCTCTCCTCTTCCCCCTCCTCCTCCTCCTCCTCTCCATGGTATTTGCCACTTCCCACTTCTTCATCCTCTTCCTCTTTCCTCCTCCGGTTTCCAACCACCACCATCAAAACAACAAATGGCACCAACAAAATAAACCATAAACCCATCATCATGGTTGATGCCAAATGAAACTAAAAATTTAACCTGTTGCCTGCAATAGAATGAGGGAGGAACTAGAGATTTAAGTTTTTCACAATGTACATTCTAGTCACTAGATTCTAGACTCTAGACTCTAGAATTTATATGGCCAAGGCTCAAGCATTCAAATTTCATACTATCATAGAAATCAAAGGTCAAAAAATTTCAAAATTTTAACAAAAAGAAAATGACAAATGTTAGAAGTAGAACCTACCTCTTTGGCTCCTGCTCTCCAATGGTGGCAAGCTGCAACTTTCTCCTCTCCTCTCCTCTCTTCTCCTCTCCTCTCCTTTCTTCTCTTGCAATGTGACAATGAGGTAGGACAAGAGGCTTTTATCCCCCAAAGCCCTCCTCCTTCCCTCCAAAACCCTTTCTCCTCTCTTTCGCGGGCATGGTCAACGCGTGGGCAGCAAAAAATGGAGGAAGCGAAGGGGAGCGACGGCCGAAGCGCGTAGGAAGCGAAGCAGGGAGCGAAGGGGAAGCGACGAGAGAGCGTACGAAATCGAAGAGGAAGCAAACGCTTCCTGAATTGGCAGGGAGCGAAAAAAAAAATTTGGAAGCGCGCTTTGCCATTCGCTCCGGATTGGGAGCGTCGTCGGAACCGCGCTTCGCCTTAGCTCCCGCAGCACTTCGGTCCGAAGCGAGCTTCCGGAGCGGGGGCGAGGGGGGGGTGCTTCCCCGCAACACAGGAGGAGACAGCGTTCATTAGATTTCTGTTGTTGGTGTGCATTCGACGGACAACAATCCCTGCAAGGTATGAACATGCATTTATTAAAAAAGAGGCCCAAAAATGGCCCTGATGAACCGTGGAACCTTCTGAGCATTAACAATGAACAATTGGCTTGTTCATGACTTCGACGGCTCACCGAAAATCCACTAAGTGCAAAATTAGTGGATAACGTCTGCCTCCAATTGCGGGACGTGTGCTCAATCTAGTCTCTTAGGCAAGGAGAGCATACGAGAACACCAGAATCTCCAATTTCTATAACCTGTAAAAACATCTCAACTTGACGAAAGAAACCTTTAGTAGCACAAGTTTTATATAAAACCAAATGAACCATAAGTTGCTTTATTCGAAGGAATGACAAAACTTAACTAAAAGTTTATTCATTCCTAAGTACAGAAGGAAAATGCAAAAAGTAAATACTCACTTTAAGAAGCTTATTTTCCTACTCTAAGCATAACATAAAAAGTTAGGTGTAATCGAAAATCCAATGTAGCCACCTAAGCATTTTATTAATATAAAAAAGTTTTTCCTTGTCTTTGGTTACCATCCAAAGTGAGGACACATGCAAACTTGCATGAATATTCAAGATGGGAGGGCTCGATGGGAAATCACAGGCATGTAAAACTTCACTAAACTGCTCCCACAACTAGCGAGTCCTCTTGCATGCTTCTTGTTTCCATGATTGGCTAGGACTAATGTACAAATTCGTATGATGAGGCAGATCATCATACTCATCGGAAGATCTTATCCACTGATAACTTTGTGTGTAAGCCCCAAACTGCTCCAAATCATAAGGACCATTTGTATGCAAAGATGATGGCTGAGAAATACCTTCAACTAGTTGCACCCAATCAGACTCTTCATTGGACTGCTTCTTCAAGTCCTCATTATAGATACTCAAATATAGCTCTGACATATCAGATGAAAACTATGACTGTTCTTCCTTACAACTGTTACAAATTTCAGAATAAACACTCCCCTTGTTGGACATATCATAGATGGGATTCTCAAAAATATTTTCAAGAGTATCATAGGTTGGATTTTTAATTGAAGTCCAAGAGTCATCATCCCCATCTATGTCGGATATGAAAGAGTGTTCATCACTGGTACCAAGTCCCTGGTTGTCTCCATCCTCCTTATGATCATAACAGTCCTCTTCAAAAAGTTGGGTTTCAAATATATCACAAGGTACCCAACTTTCCAAATATTCGTCATGAGTTGGAGAGCACGAAGGATTGTCATCACACAAAACTTCAAAGATTGGAATCTCAAATACAATCTCATAATCATCATCCATGTCAGATATAAGGGACTCTTCATCACTTGTATCATACTCTTGACTGTACTTGTCCTCCTCCGAATCATAATCATCTTCTTCAGAAAAAAAGGTCACAAGGTAATAAACCTCATAAACTATTATCATTGTGCTCATTACAGATTTCATCGTAAGTTTCATAAGTTTCTGTAATGGTTTCATCTTGAGATCGATCTGGAGTACGAATGTGATCCTCATCACTGAAATAATCATGGGAGGGTCCCCAATCTTCAATATTCTCTGTTGATGTGACATGAGGAGGGTCTTCAACAATATTTTCAATTAATGGCTCTTCATGCACAAACTCAATGGGATCATCATAGATTTCTTCTTCATTGTGATCTCTCAGAGGTAGTACCCAATACCTATCATTTCCTATCCTGATGAAACGAAGTAATTTAGGGTCTTCCTCATGATACTCTATCAAGGGCAAGGAAGCAGAAAGGAACCTTTCCAGAAACTTGTCTAAATTTCCCATGTCAGCCTCTCCTGTATGCCACTGCCTCAAGAATATTCTGAGGAAGCCTAAAAGGGAAGCAATACCTTTATTTGGAAGACCATTGAGATACCATTCACAAGCATTCCCTTGTAGAGTACTAACAAACATCTCCATCATATTATCTTCATACAAAACATTGAAGTCAACCAGAATTTTAAGAAAAGATACGACATGTCGAACCTCTGCATGCTTATTTCCACAAAAGATAGGTATATGATCAAATATATCTTCACCATTATGATAATTAGGAAAGCCAAGGATGTTTGAGAAGTTGATGGAAGGATATTCACTGGAAATCCGAGCTCTTTTCTCATCCATATTGTTTACTCGAACGCAAGCATTTGATATAACCATGGAGATGTCAAAATAATGAGCTTTGAATATTTTGCTATGTTGGATAGGCTCATCTACACACAATTAATCTCAGCAATTTATATGAGAAACAAGGGTTTTATCTCTTTAGTGTAGTCGCCATGTGAAAAGAAAATTATGCATCATAAAAATTTTCACAAGACTTCTTTTTTTTGCCTTTCTTTGTAAAAAGGAAAAAAGGTTAGTGGAGTTGCCAAACAAAGAATCAAAGATCTACTCTAATCATTCATCAAACAAAGCAAAAACAAAAAAGTAAGAAAAAAGGCGTAACCCGGGAATAAAAAGATTTATCCTCAGCAACGACGCCAAAAAATGTTGCCGCCTTACACGCACCTAGGGGAGTTCGCGCAACAAAAATCTTCAAGATGCTAAGTGCGTCCTTAGGGGCACGTCTTGAGTCAGGTGTTGTCACCTGATCCTGACTCCTCCGTTTAGGCCACTCCTAACGGAGCCAAGGGTGGTAGCCCCTATGAAAGAGTTGCTAAGGCTCTTACTTTTAATAGTTATGGATGAAATGGTTGTTAGGAGTTAATAAGTGATTCACTGAAACAATATACTGCAATTTATAGTTTAGTCTGACAACATAAAAAGATATGGCATTCATAACATGATATGACTTAAAACAGAAATAAGGATACAAATTAAACCAATGCCAAAATGGAGTCAAAGTAAATAAGTGTTGTTGAAAATGAGAAATGTTTTGCAGTGTACTTGGTCAATTTTAACTTATTCAATGATGAGTGAGTTAAGGGGAAAAGGGGATTCCCAATATACTGTGAGGTACTAGGAATATGTCCGGATTTTGAGAAGAGTGGCTCTGCACAAGAAAATGTGGGCTAGATGGAGTCGTGGGAGGGTATTCAACACTACACCAACAAGGATGTATCCTAACGGGACCCCACAGTCGCTTTTAGTTGTTCCCGCTTTCCTTGAAGAATTTGCCCATTGTTCCTCAGGTTCGTTACGCGGAATTTTCGTAATGTTTTAAGGGTTGTAAATTTTATTAATGTGAGTTGATTAATTAGATGTGAGGGATTAATGAATGCACAATACCGCTTTTGATATACCCAAGTCTCAGACTAAGCTGCAAGGGGTAGAGCATACACGGTAGAGGCAAATGTTTGTTTCGATTTAGTGAAAGTGAGTAACGAATGTACAACCCTTCAAGGACGGATTGTGTGGTTGTGTTGCAAGATAGTCAGAGAAATTTAATTTTAAACATAAAGTAAACATGCAAAAAGATGAGTTTTTCTAATTACTACAACCAATAATCTCTTTCCAATCTGGATGTCGTATTCGAGAAAGCGAGGCTGGGTAAGTACTTGGTTACTTTAAAAGAAAATATAAACTTGAAAGAAACAATTATTGATCTAGAATGAGTAAATCTAACCTACAGAAAACAATCACACCACTTCAAGTACAGATACAGGCTTCCCCCAAATGGGGAAAGAGGGGTGTGGGAGCAGTAATCCCACTTGCTCTTTATTAACTTTATTAGAATACGAAAAAGAAATACCACTTGGTCCTCATAAACTTGGATCCAAGGATTTACAATGCCATAAATTGAAAATATGAATAAAGCAGATGCTTGGAGCCCTGGATGGCTTAATTTTAGTGAAATTTTTCCAGAGTTTCTCCCTATTTTTTCGTTAAACCTACAAAACCAACAAGCAAACAAAGTTATGGTATGCACAAATGAAAGATAAAAAAAACAGCCTTTGGTACTTAGAAAAATATTGAAAATTTCTCGAAGTGTAATTACCAACTCACTAGCCTAGATCTAGTAAAATAATAAAGCTTTGAAAGTATATTTAGATCTAGCTACTCTAACATGCTAAAACAAGTAGATTTGAGGAATAAATTTTCTAAGAACAAGATCTACTTATTTAGCATTTCTAGAATAAAGTAACCAGAGTAGAGGGAAAGTTTAGTTTGAGAAGATGGGAATAAAGCTTCAAGCTCTTGCTTGATCCTTTTGTGAAGACTTTAAAGAACTTGCAAACAATGGAATTAGCTTTAAAAAATACCAAAGAGAAGAGAAGAGACAGCTTAGTTCAAATCCTCCTTTGAATATGTGACCTGCACAACTATAAGAAAACCCTTGCACAAAAATGGATTAGATCTCGTGTGTTTGAGGAAAAGAAATTAGGAGCCTCAATACAACTGAGTATAATTGGCTACGCTCATATCTCTCAAAAGCAAAGCACAAGCAATCAAGTTAACAACTGTAAATGCTTACTCTATGTGTTATAGAAAAACACAAGCAATCAAGTTAACAACTGTAAATGCTTACTCTATGTGTTATAGAAAAACCCTCTAAGCTAGATCTATTAACAACTTTGGTGAAGGAAATCAAAGCAATACAATATCACCTTATAGAAATAGCATTCATCCAATGGCACAGTGTGGACCTCCAAAGTCTTCAACTTTCATTAATCAAAATAATCACAATGTTACATGAGCAAAGGTTACTTCCTTCGGTCCAGAATGAGGCAAAAGAACTTGTTTTTATAGAGTTTACAAACCCCTAGGGTCGCACCAACCAATTGAAGATGAGGCGAGTAAACTTAGAGAGAAACATGGGAAAAGTGGAGTGGATCTAAGAGTAGTATGCACTACATCTCAATTGGATCCCCCACCAAACTATTCAACACATGCCAAGTACACAAGTCGCCAACCAAAGAGAGGAAGGTGCGATCCTTCACGAGATGGAGAAAGCGTAAGGTTTAGTTCACTTGAGAAATTAACGGGATATGTTTGTTGTAATTGATATGGGGAGATGCCACCTTTCCATTAGAGACACACACTCACCAAACTATCCAACAACGAATACCTTGATTTGCCACATCACTCAAGTCGCAAATCACATGAATTATTCGTTCATGATATTATGAGGGAGCGCACCCTTTCAAACTTTGGTGACTCACACACTCCAAACTCACCTCAAATGTGATGCTTTCAACCAAAATTTAATTCACCTTCCATTAAAAACAAGAAATGACACTTCTTCCATGTCAGTTTATTAAGATTTGACTTTGACTTTTGACTTTTGACTTTAGTGCATTTTGTCGCATTTTAGCATTTTTTTGCCACTTAATCAAACTGTTACAGGAATAATGCCATACGGGCTAATTTAGTCACCCAGAGCATGGGACAAGTGGGTCCCAAGGTAAAGGAGGTGCTCTAAGTGTGAAAACGAGCATCCCCACGGCAAAATCGGACTTTGGATCCAACTTTTATTACATTTTGAATTTATCCATTTAAACCATTAATAAATGGGCTAAAATTGCGGAAAATTTAATTTTTTCAAAATTTAAAAAAAAACCTAGGGGGACCTAGTACATGTTCATAAGGATGCAAAACCATGTCTTGCATTCTTATATACATCGACATGTGGTCTTTAATAGCCTCCCAGGGTTTAACCACCAAGACGAAAATTCCATCTTTGGAGCGGTGAAAAACTCGAAAATTATACATCGCTTATTCAGCATTGCATAATTGACGAGGGAAAAAACAACTTGGAATGATTGAATTAACATCTAAGTCCTAGGAATCCAAGTCATTTACAAAAAGTTTGCCATGCAAGCACATTTATTACAAAAATCCCTGCAAGGTATGAACATGCATTTATTAAAAAAGAGGCCCAAAAATGACCCTGATGAACCGTGGAACCTTCTGAGCACTGACAATGAACAATTGGATTGTTCATGACTTCGGCGGCTCACCGGAAATCCACTACGTGCAAAATTAGTGGATAATATATAGAAGATCAACAACAGAGAAGGCTACCAGTCACTCCAGTACAAAATGTCCCAATGCAAAGTGTACAAGATGTTAAGATATGCAAAGGGATGATAGTACTTAGTGACAGCAGGAGCACGAAAGTTCTGCTCCATAGGGAGTGACTATAGCACAGAATTGCAGAGACAGATTGAGAGACATTATCACTTAGCCTCTATCCATGGCAAGGGTTGTTTTTCCTCAATATTGTTAAAATTCAATATGCTAAGATAGATAACATTAGTATTCAATTCAATTTCACAACAATAGCATATACAGGATCACTGAAAGAAACACAATCACAAGATAGACACAGATTTATCCTGGGAAACCCTCTAGGGGAAGAAAACCCAACAAAAACTTCCTCAATATAGATGATCAAAACTACAAAGACAAAACCCCAAACAAGTGCTACTTCTCCTTGCAGATATCTCTCTTTATCTCCTATGTGAATTACACAAGTGAGTGTGTGTTTCTTTCAGTGATCATGTATATGTTATTGTTGTGAAATTGAATTGAATACTAATGTTATCTATCTTAGCATATTGAATCTTAACATGGTATCAGAGCTAGCCTGAATAGGACAGCTTTCACAAGGTGAAACTCTCTCTTCTCCCTTCAACAAAAAATTAGGGTTTTGTCAAAGTTGGAATTTTGGAAATCTGATTACATAGAAAGTTGTGCCTCCCTAGGGCGCATCTATTGAGCCCTAGATCGAAATTTTTGAGTGGGCAGATCTCCGAGAAGGCCAAGCCCTAGTTTGACTTTGGACCAGAAAACTGAAGTTGCAAAACCTGAAGAGAATGAAGCTAAGGAGAAGCACAATAAGGACATGATTAGGGCAATGAGGATCATTGTTGATTCTATCAAAGACCACTTGATTCCTCAAGTGTCATCCAAGAAGACCCCGAAGGAGATGTATGATGCCCCAGCCAGAATGTATGAAGGAAGGAACATCAATAGAAAGATGAATTTGAGAACTCAATTGAAGAGTACCAGGATGTGCCAAGGAAAATCCATCCAAGACTACTTCACAAGGGTCTCCCAGTTCAAGGAGCAACTAGAAGCCATTGGAGACTCCCTTGATGAAGATGAGCTAATTATGACTTCTCTCAATGGTCTCACTAGACCTTGGGATTCATTCATCCAAGGTGTGCCAGAAAGGAAAGCATGAAATTCGACATTGTATGGGAAGATTGCATCCACGAGGAGGCTAGAGTAGCCAATAGAGAAGCTCTACTTAAAGAAGATGATCAAGCCCTAGCCACCCATACCAAGAGAGGAAGAATTCAATCTAACTTCAAGAAGGGAAGCCACAAGGAGCCTCAACCTCCCAAGAAGTTTCAAAGGAGAAGAGGAAACAATCCAAGAAGAAACAACTCCAACTTTAAATGTTTCAATTGTGACAAGCTAGGACACATTGCCAGAAATTGTCAATTGAAGAAAGAAGAATACAAGAAGAGGAACAACAACAAAAGGCATCATGCACACCTAGCTGAAGATGAAGAGGAAGAAGGACCTCGAAGAAAACAAGCAAAAGAATAAGATGCAGAAGAGTATGTATTATTCTTTGCACTCTCTGGGTCTGTGACACCTGGAGAAGAGACATGGCTTATTGATAGTGGTGCTTCAAAGCACATGACAGGACAAAAGAAAACTCTATCAAAACTTGAAGAGAAGAACTCTCCTCAGAAGGTATCATAAGGAGATGACTATCAATAATACCCTATCAAAGGAATTGGTGAAGCAAGCTACAAGCTTGATTCTGGAACCCCCATGAAGATGAAGGAGAAGTCTTATATGTATCAGGTTTGAAGAAGAACTTACTTTCTATCTCAGCATTAGATAAGAAAGGATATATGATTGCATTCATAGATGGACAAGTACTTATGTGGCCCAAAGGAAAATCAATTGAAGATGCAGTTGTCATTAGTGAAGAAGAAGGAGGCTTATATAAACTCAAGGGACATTCAAAAACAACCCTTGATCAAGAGACCAATAGCCCAAATGAATTATGGCGTAGGAGGCTTGATCACATCAACTACAAAGCACTACCCCATGTGAGCAAAGTGGTGATGGGTTTACCAGATTTGAAGATCGATCATGAAGGCATTTGCAAAGGATGTGCAAAAAGAAAGAATATCAAAAATCCATTTCCGAAGAGTCAGACAAAGACTAAAGGTACATTGGAATTAATCCATTCAGATGTATGTGGTCCAATGCCCTCCACATCTTTGAGTGGTTATGAATATTATGTTACAGTTATTGATGACTATTCAAAAAAGACATGGATATATTTCTTGAAAGCAAAGGATGAAGTATTTGCAATATTCAAGGAATTCAAAGCCCTGAGAGAGAATCATTCAGAAAGAAGAATCAAGGCACTCAAAATAGACAATGGTGGAGAATATACTTCAAAATATTTTGAAGCCTTTTGTAAAGAAGCTGGAATCAAGAGGGAACTAACTACTCCCTACAATCCTCAACAGAATGGTGTTGCAGAAAGAAAGAATAGGACCATTATGGAAGCAGTGAAGACAATGATATATAACCAAGATCTTCCAATGTATCTATGGGTTGAAGCAGCAAGGACGGCAGATTATGTACAGAATAGATTATCCCATAGTGCCCTTGGATTCAAGACTCCAAAAGAAATGTTCACAGGAAAGAAGCCTGAAGAGAGCCACCTCAAGATATTTGGTTGCCCAATATATGTTCACATACCAAAAGAAAAGAGAACCAAGTTGGACCCTTGTGGAAAGAAGGGAATATTTGTTGAATACTGTGAAGTCTCCAAAGCCTTTAGAATATACATTCCAGGATTCCATCAGATGGAGAATAGTAGAGATGTAACATTTGACGAAGAAGCAACTCTCAAGAGATCCAGAAAGTGCCACCATGAAGAAGATGTACCTCCCAGAAATGTAGAAGTTGCGCATTCCCCCGAAGATGAAACACTAGAAGACCATGATATGCTAGAACCTCAAGAACCTCCCACTATGAATATGTCACGAAAGAGAAAGCCTGCTTGGGCAAGAGAAATTATACAAGAAGCACAGAAGTATGGAGCTCCAGAAGGCTCCAGAAGGCTCCACAAGAGTAAGCAAGAAGCCAAAGCCATTTTCCAGTTATGTGGCTTTGATGTGTGATCTTGTAGATCAAGAACCTACCAGTTGTGAAGAAGCTATACAGAAGAAAGAATGGGTAGAAGCAATGACGGAAGAATACCAATCAATAATGAAGAATGATGTTTGGGATATAGTTCCCAAACCAGAAGGAAAAAGTGTGGTATCTTCCAAGTGGATCTATAAGATAAAGCATACAACTGATGGAAGTATTGAGAAATACAAGGCAAGGTTTGTGGCTAGAGGATTCTCTCAGAAAGAGGGAATTGATTATGAAGAGACATTTGCGCTAGTATCAAGGTACACTTCCATTAGAACCATCATGGCACTTGCATCCATTATGAAGTGGAGTTTACACAAGATGGACGTGAAGACAACTTTCCTGAATGGTGTTATTGAGGAAGAAGTGTACATAGAACAACCACAGGGATTTGAAGTTGAAGATAGACAGACTCACGTATGCAAGTTGAAGAAGGCTTTGTATGCATTGAAGCAAGCTCCTAGAGCTTGGTATGGAAGGATAGACAACTTTTTGACGTGCTTGGGCTTTACCAAAAGTAAAGTTGACCCTAACATTTACTTTAAGGTTATGGATGATGAACCTGTTATATTATTGTTGTATGTGGATGATTTATTTCTGACAAGAAATGAGAAACAGATTGTAGAGTGCAAGAAGAAGCTCGTTGAAGAATTTGAGATGAAAGACCTTGGATTGATGCACTATTTTCTAGGTCTAGAAGTATGGCAAAACCCAGAAGGAATCTTTCTCAACCAGGGAAAGTATGCTGTGGAAATCCTAAAAAGATTTGATATGTTGGAATGTAAAGCCATGGCCACACCCTATCCAACCTAAATTTGTTAGATGATGAATCGTCAAAGTTAGTGGATGTGACTCAGTACAGACAGATTATTGGGTCGTTGATGTATCTGACTAATACCAAGCCAGATATATGCTTTGCTATGAACATCCTTAGTCAGTATCTAGTTGAGCCTAGATGTGTTCACCTAGTAGCTGCAAAGCATGTGATGAGGTACCTAAAAGGTATGATAAACTGTGTTCTAAACTATGTTGGAGATCTTGACTATAGAACACAGTTTATCAGATGCAGATTGGGTTGGACGTGTCTCAGACAAGAAGAGCACCTTAGGTGGATGTTATTGTCTGGGATCCACCATGATCTCATGGTTTAGCAGGAAGCAATCCAGTGTGCTCTCAGCACAACTGAAGCAAAGTATATAGCAGCTTGTTCTGCTAGTTGTGAATCTATATGGCTTCGAAAATTGATGCCAGGTCTATTTGACCTGGAGTTGGATAACACGGTGATTTTATGTGACAACCAGAGTTGTATAAAGATGACGGAGAACCCAGTATTCCATGACAAGTCAAAGCACAAAGAAATCAGGTATTTTTACATATGGGATATGGTACAGAAGGGGGGGGCTATAAAGCTCCAGTATGTGAGCATTGATGAGCAAGTTGTTAATTTGTTGACTAAGCCTTTGTCTCGAGTAAAGTTTGAGTACTTCCGTGACAAGCTTGGTGTGGTTTGAAAGGACCTTCCTTGAAAGGGGGAGCAGTGATGATGATGTTGCAGTGGGATTGTATCATCCCTGGACATTAGTCCTAAAGTGATCCGCAGACTTTTGTCTCTGTGATGTGGTTGGGATTGTATCATCCCTGGACATTAGTCCTAAAGTGATCCGCAGACTTTTGTCTACGTGATGTGGTTGGGATTGTATCATCCCTGGACATTAGTCCTAAAGTGATCCTCAGAATTTTGTCTCAGTGATGTGGTTAGGATTGCAATCCTTGGACTTATGTCCTAAAGTGAGAAGGATTGATCATCCTGTAATTGGATCACGTGTGTTGCAGGTTATGTTGCTGCAGATGATGTTGTTGTTGATCGAAAGATCAAGTGTTGCTATAGACAATCGAGTGATTGAGTGCTGCAGAAGATGAAGATCAAAGATGAAGACTCAATGTAGTAGATGATGATGCTCCAGTACTGAAGATATTGAAGATGTTCCAGTAACTATTCCAATTGTTGATGTTGTTGAAGAAAACTTCCAATGATTTATAGATATATCATCTTGGTGTTGTTGATAATGCTCTATCTCCTTGTTCCTACAGTTGATGCTGCTATTGTCAGTAGAATACCCTTCTCGTTAAGGGGTAGTGTTGAAATATTGTAACTTCAAAGAATATTCTATTGTATTTTATTATTGTAATTTATTGAAGATGTTTTATTCCTCCGTCAGGATGTTATTATTGTATTTGGTCATCATAGGGTCATGAGGTAAAACCTCCCTTGTAAGTTGGGTCGATAGAACCCTCCAGAAAGTAATATTATATTGTTTTGAGTCTTCCTAGGTAAGTCGGCCCAGTTAAGTTTGTTGGGGCCGACCTAGTTAGTGAAAAAGTCAAGTGGAAGATAAAGTATAAATAGGAGTGATGTGCTCCTCAGTTGGACACACACTCACTTGTGTAATTCACATAGGAGAGAGAGAGATATATATTTGCAAGGAGAAGGAGCACTTGTTTGGGTTTTTTTCTTTGTACTTTTGATCATCTATATTGAGGAAGTTTTTGTTGGGTTTTCTTCCCCTAGAGGGTTTCCCAGGATAAATATGTGTCTATCTTGTGATTGTGTTTCTTTCAATGATCTTGTATATGCTATTGTTGTGAAATTGAATTGAATACTAATGTTATCTATCTTAGCATATTAAATATTAACAAGTATCTTAGGGATATGCTCAGCGTGATACCGATTGTCTTCCCTCATTTAGAGGAAGTAGATCTCATAGTTCAAGAATCTTGGCATGATTCTTGGGATTAGTGGTGTGGCAGAGTCCATATGAGATTTTCCTGAGTCAAGGAAAATATGGAGATCCTAAAGAGATTCAAGATGATTGATTGCAAGGCCATGCCTACACCAATGGCATAAAACTTGAAGTTGTTGTGTGATACTACTTCAGAGACAATTGATGCCACAGTATACAGGCAGATGATTGGTTCGTTGATTTACCTGATGAACACAAGGCCAGATATATGCTTTGTTGTGAACACTTTGAGTCAATACATGGTAGAGTCGAGACATGTTCACCTGATTGCTACACAGCATGTTGAGGTACCTGAAGGGTACGATTGAGTATGGCCTCAGATATGCGACAGATCAGTTTATTAGCCTACAGGGCTATGTTGACTCAGATTGGGCTAGTAGTGCTACGGATAAGAAGAGCGCTTTAGGGTGCTACTTCAATTTAGGGTCTTGCATGATTTCCTAGTTCAGCAGGAATCAGACGAGTGTAGCACTGAGCACGGTAGAGGCAAAGTACATTGCAGCTTGTTCATCTAGTTGCAAGGCGGTGTGGCTTAAAAAGCTACTTGCGGGATTATTTTATGTCGAGTTAGAGGTGACTTGTGTATTATGTGACAACCAGAGTTGTGTGAAGTTGTCTGAGAACCTTGTGTTCCATGACAAGTCAAAGCACATCAATATAAGATATCACTATATCAGGGATATGGTGTAGAGAGGAGCAGTGAAGCTCAAGTACATTGCGACGAAGCGCTAGAGTGAAGTTTGAGTACTTCAGGGACAAGCTTGGGGTTGTCCAGATCGGTGTCCATTGCAAGATGGAGTGATGAGTCCCAGATAAAGATTAGTAGTCTTCACATATAGCATGAAAAAGGGTTGGCTCTCTAGAAGACGTGTGGTCTTCACATTCAACATGAAAAAGGGATGGCTCTATGGAAGATGTGTGATCTTTGCAACCAACATGAAAAAGGGTTGGCCATGCAAAGATGAGATTTACATCCAGTATGAAAAAGGGTTGGCTCTATAAAGCTCGGCATCCAATATGAAAAAGGATTGGCACTATGGAGATATGCATCCAGTATGAAAAAGGAATAGCACTGCTGTGATAGGCATCCAATACGAAAAAGGACTAGCATTGTAGAGATATGCATCTAGCATGAAAAAGGGTTGGCACTGCAGAGACATGTGAAGCCACAATCAGCATGAAAAAGGGTTGGCACAGTAGGGGTACGCCAGCATGAAAAAAGGGCTTCTACAGTACGGACATATGGAGCTACATCTAGCATGAAAAAGGGTTGGCACTATAGAGGTACATCCAACATTAAAAAGGATTGGCATTGTACAGATGTATAGAGCTACATCCAGCATGAAAAAGGTTAGCATTGTAGAGGTACATCCAGCATGAAAAAGGGTTGACAATTCTTATCACATATATCGTAGTTGAGCTACTATGATGCAACATATAGATTTTTTCTTTATTCTCCGAGCCAAACATATTGATGAAGATATAGCGTGGATCATTATTACAGCATGAGCCATTCAAATCCTTCATTTAGTAGCAGATGTAGAGCATTCCCTTTCCATGATTGAGATTTCCTAGTCCATTAAGATGACCTTGGTGATGGCATAGTTCATTCGAGCAGAGCAGCAAAGATGGTACATATTGACAGATTAGCATTTTAGGTAGAGACATGTGTGGTTGAGCAGGTATGTAGGTAGTACTTGGATGTACGTTGTCTCTGTTGGTTATTTTAGTAGCTATGACTTGACATTGATTAGCTTACTGTGGTACTATAATGTTTGAATGACTTCTATTATGAGTAGTTATGCAGTCTTTATGTAATGCCTTTATGTAAGCTCATCTTGAACAAACTTGGGTTATCTTGCTGTGTTGGCACCACCTATCACTTTCTCCACCCATCTGTATCTTCTATTTGATATCTATCCAGACTTGAACTTTGACTTGTGAGAGGACACCTTATTCCCCCACTTAGTTTATGATGACAGACCCCATGTTGTTTTGTGTCTCGGCTCTAAGTTGTGCAACAAAACTTGCTGAAGCCTTGATCCTTCTGGGCCAGGAGAACCCGCTGGTGTTGGTTCTTGAGCATAGGTGAGTTGGGTTTTCAAGCCTTGACCTCTCTGGCCGGTTGCCCGCGATGTTTGGTCCTGACTGTGGATATTCCCCCTAGTTTCCCGAAGGGTTGTCAACTAAAACTTGAATCATTTTGCCTACCATCATTACAAGCATTATATACTATATGTTTATCTTAGGAAATGCAAGCCCATGAATAAATTTGCAAACTATGGTTTTAGACACACCTAAAAGGAGCTAATAAATGAAATGTTAAAGGCCTAATAAGCAGTGGCTAAATGAATGCTAAATCCAAAGACTGCTGGCCATATTTGAAACGTAATGATTAAATTCCTCACGGAGCCTACGGGTTGGGATGTGAGATGGAGCAAGGGATAGCTAATTCTGAATGTCCCCTAGGATCTCTTCACTACAGTTTCTTGTGTACTCAACGCAAGGGTCCTAGAAAAGAAAATCACGGAGCTTGTTTTAGCTTAGATGTGAACTGTAGACATGTGTTAAAGTTGAATGGACACTTTTCAAATCAACTCATCCATTTCTAAGACACTCCCATTCCCTATTGTTCTCTACTCATCATGAATTCAAGTGGATCCTTGTTTCCCTATGTCTGAAAGATCACTATGTTAAAGTCAACAAACCTTCCCCTTGACCTTAAGCCTGTGTTCCATCACTTCACCCATTGTAGCTAATTGCCTAAGTTTTGTAAGTGAGCAAACTTAAGGGGCTTTATAGAAGTTGAATGGTTACTTTGATTTAAGTCAGTTATTTATTTAAATTCTCATACCACTATCATGTTATTAATGTTTTAAGTTTGGTTGTTGACATAATCAATGTGAGATTTATTCATCTATGATGTACTCAGGATCATCCAGACTATTGATCAGCCTTTAGTTTGGGTACTTTGACCAAGTTAACCCTGTTGACCAAGTCAAACACGATTCCCAAAGCAATGACTACAAAAATTGGTATTGGCTATATTTATTCCAGACATGCCCCGCAGCAATGCTGCAATCTCAGTTTTCAGAGTTTGGCCTCATATTTCATGGTCAGTGATTATTATCACTTTATTATTGGTCAGATCACATTTTTATTACATATTGCATATCTGACCAATAATAATGGTGTTTTTACAAGGTCAGGTCCTTGAGAACTTAATTAAAGGGACTGGCTTTCTTGGAGGAATATTTCCAGGAATTCATTGCTTCATGCAAAATATAAAAAGCTTATAATGGACATTACATCAGTTTTCAACCTACGAGATAAACTTAGCTGTCTTTAAATTATAAATATCTTAGTTGGAGAGAGAAGATGTGGCCTAATGGCAGGCCCAATAAAAGATAAGATACACATGCACAATATGGGTGGATAAGGGCCAAGACAAAGACCTTTCATCTCTGACAGAGTAAATTAGATGGGGGGTGAATGACCCAGAATGTAGGTGGCTTACAAGAATTGATGCTATATGGAGATCTCCATGTGCTTTTGAACTTAGAGTAACTAGTTGGCTTATTTTATTCAAGCTTTGTCGATCAAATACAGGTTAGCTAGTATAGAACTTACAGATGGCCTTTGTGTATGTTGATTTTTCTGAGCAACATCAATAGCCATTCTCTTAGGAGAATGAAGACACCTGGTTCGGGACCACGATGTGGACTCAACCTAGAGTTGAGTGATCATTCTATTGAATGATGATATCTGGTCCTTGACCATGATATGGACCCAGCTCTGCACTGGGGGGGGACTCAACCTTTGAGTTGAGTGACCATTCTGTTGAATGGTGACATCTAGTCCGGGACCACGATGTGAACCAGTCTAGCACTGGTAAAGTCAACCTAGTTCTAAGTAGCCATTCCTTTGAATGGAGGCACCTGGTCAATTACCAGGACTTAGCCCGGGGCTGAGGGCCATTCTCCGGGAGAATGGAGGCGCTTGGTCTGTTACAAAGTATTTGACCTAGTGTCAAATTATGGAGCCTATGGCTGAGGCACCTAGTATGTTACCAGGAAGACACTATAAGCCCTTGACCGTGTATAGGCATGTGTGACACTCTGACCCTTGATCAATGGGCTTTGTGATCTTCTCCAAGGCTTAGCTACCCTTGGTTAAGACACCTTAGTACCCGATCTTGGTGTCACACAGACTGTGAGATAATAGCATTAATAATTCTCTCTGTTTATGATGATGTACTTTGAGTGATGATGAAAGACCACGTTGACCACATGTGATGACCACAGGGGCACTTGAAGAAGGCTAAAGCAAAAGTCAAAAATACATAAAGACCCTTAGTAACACTAAGGTGCAAAAGTGAAAGTGCAAAAATACCTTTAGTACCACTAAAGGAAAAAGTCAAAATTAGAAAAGAATAAAATATTATTATTTTGATCTTTCTAATTTTGGTCCCACTTACAAGTGACTCAAAGGATATAAAAAAAGATCAATCCATTTCATTATTACACACACTTGCTCTCACAGGTACAACTACTCCAACTGAAGTTTTTACAGGTTATTGAAGAGAAGGATAATTATTGTGATGCCCTAGCATGGATGAGTCTAGCTAGGGCATTCACATTTATGTTTGGTAAACCCTAAGCTAGGGTTTTATAGTTGCTACAAGTTTTCAGTTTCTGTGAGTTAGGGTTTCTACCCTAACCCTTCTTCTTCATCTCCGGGAAGCCATCTTCACTCACGGGCAACTCGCTTTTTTCCTTCAACAGAAGTACGAGCAGCCTGCAAATTTCTGGACAAGAGAGAGAATTAGGGCCACAAGTCTTAATTTGTGAAAAAGCCCTAATTGGGCATTTTTCTGTGAAATTGGAAATTTGATCTTCTGTAACTGTGGAACAACCCAATTAGGGTTTGTGGATCTTTTGAACAATCTCAGTCATCTCATTTATGAGATGAATTACTAATGATTTTGGGGTTTTTGTCCTTTAAAAGTTTCCCCAATGAAAAATCTTGTGTTCAATGTGTTGATGTGATTGATGTTATTTACTGCACTTGTCGTTTGTTTATGTTAGTCTGCAAATTTTAAAAGTATTCATGCTAATGCTAAAAATTCAACATGGTATCAAAGCTTAGCATGTGAAGACACAGTAAAGGGAGATTGCTGGTGCCTTCCTAGACCTTGGGATAAGTTTTGCAAACTTAACATTTAACTAAGTGGAAAAGATGGCCGTCAATATCTTTAGACCGGAAGAGAAGCTACAAGGTTCAGCTAACTACAACTCCTGGAAGACTAGGTTAACAGCCATTCTAAAAGAAAATGACTTGGATGACATTGTGTTTAATGTCAGTGAAGAGCCAACATCTAATGTTGGCAGACTTGCTTACAAGAGGAAGCAGGGTAAGGCTAGAAGAATCATCTATGATTCTGTCAAAGAAACAGTGATGCCCAACATCACAGCTCTAAAGACTGCCAAAGAATGCTTTGACACCTTGGCCAACTTGTATGAGAAGAAGGGTCCCAGTCAGAAGAGAGTCTCGAAGAAGAGGCTACGAAATTTGAAGTTGAACAAGGATGAAGGGTTTGGTTCTTTCTTCACAAAGATTGCACAGGTAAGAGATCAACTCATTGCTATTGGTATTGTTGTTGATGATGATGACCTTGTGCAAATTGTGGTTGATGGTCTCCCAAGCTCTTGGGAAACCTTCAAGGCATCTGTCAGTTGATGAGAGAATCAGCCAACTTTTGAAAGACTGTGGTATGATTGCATAGAAGAAGAGGGAAGGACCTTAGGTAAGGTAACCAAGGAAGGTAACCTTGCACTTGCAGCAAAGACAAAGAAGTTCAAGAAGCCTTTCCCTCAACAAAAGAAGGGAAAGAAACCTCAAGGTAAGTTCTCTAACATGTCAAAAGTGGAATGCTATAATTGCCACAAGTTTGGACATTTTGCCAAGGATTGCAGGAAAGCCATGAAGAAACCCAAGCGAAGGTTTCAAGCTGCTGCTGCGAAAGCGGAAGAAGAAGAACCAAAGAAGAAGAAAAAAACCAAGGCTAACAAAGAAGAAGAACCTAGAAGAGAGTACTACCTGATTTATGCTCTCAATGGTGTTTTCACAGATTGTGCCACCTCTTGGTTGGTGGATAGTTGTGCCTCCAGGCACATGACAGGTAACCGTAGAGCTCTCGCCAGTTACAAAAAGAAGTAGTTCACCACACAGGTGGAACTTGGAGATGACTCCACTTACAAGATTGGAGGAGTTGGCTCAACTTCACTTCAACTTGACTCAGGTACGATTCTTCATATTGATGATGTCTTGTATGTTCCTGGTTTAAAGAAGAATCTTCTATCTGTTGCTGGTTTAAAAGACAAGGGCTACAGAGTCATCTTCATGGACAAGAAATTCCTTCTATGGGCAAACTTCAAAGGACGAAGATCTAAGCTCAGCAGTACAGATTGGGGTTCAAGAGGAATGCTTTTACAAGGCTTCCGAAGATTCCACTCATGCTTTGGTACACCACACAGTTGATCCATGTGAACTATGGCAAAGAAGGTTTGGACACCTTCCTTACACAGCTCTCCCAAGATTGCAGAAGATGGTCACAGGTATGCCAGAGGTATCTCCAAAACATGATGGAATCTGCAAAGGATGTGCTCTAGGTAAGAACACTAAGAAATCATTTTCCAGAAGCAAGAATAGATCTAAAGGCATTTTGGATTTGATTCATTCTGACATTTGTGGGCCTATGTCTTCACCCTTTTTGAGTGGGTGTTTATATTATGTCTTGTTCATTGACGATCACTCTCGGAAGTCATGGATTTACTTCCTCAAGGCCAAGAGTGAAACTTTTGATAGGTTCAAAGAGTTCAAGGTACTGATTGAAAATCAGACTGGCAGACACCTAAGTCACCTGGTTCGAATTCGTGTTCGAGTTCGGCAACATTAAAATTCGGCGAAAATTCGGCATTAAATTCAAGAGACTATAAAATTTAAAATATATATATATGAATTTTTTTAGTATTAACATTTAGTATTTTCTATTAATCTTGGTATTAACATTAGTTCTAGTTATGCTAATATTAATAGTAGCTCTAATAATCCTAATGTTAATATTAGGATTAATTCTAATAATTCTAGAGTTAATATTAGTTTGATTTGAGTATAATGTTAGTGTTAATAATAACATATATAATATTGGTAACAAAATTAACATAAATGATAATATAATTAGGTTTTTAATATTTTAATATTTTCTTTTATAATAAGATTATTAATATTAATACAACTAACCTCACAAAAAAAATAGATAAATATTAATAAACATTAAAGTATATCAACCTAGAAATAATAATAAAATTTAACCTAACAATAATAAAATAATGGAATCTAAAGGAAACCAAGGTCGACCAACAAGAACAATGGAGACAAAGGAAAATAAAATTATAATCTCATTCATTTAAATAAAATGGATGTCAAAACGATTTGCAAAGGGTCGACCGGCCCACGAACCAGTTTTCCCACTAACCAGTTGTAGTCAATGCCGAAATGGTTTGCGATGGGACCACAAAACATTTTGACCACAGAAACAATTTGCCCATGAACCAATTTCAGTCTAGGGCGTCAGGCGATGCACATACTCGCTCGATTTTTAATGTCTCATAGCAATTTAGTGACAGCAGGTGTCATTGCAGGACGGCTCACAAACTCGCTCGGTTTTTAATTTCTCATAGCAATTAAGTGACGGCAGGTGCGGTTGCAGGACGGCTCACAAACTCGCTCGATTTTTAATTTCTCACAACAATTTAGCGACGGCAGGTGCGGTTGCATGACAGCTATGAAGTTTCCTCCAGGTTGGCAGTCGAGTGGGTAAACTTAAATGATGAAATTCGGCGAACAAAACCATAAAATTCGCGTTCCCATAAAATTCAATGAATTTCGAATTTCAAGCTGGAAAATCGGCGAACGCGATGACTTAGGCAGACACATCCGTATCTTGAGATCAAATAACGGAGGTGAGTATGAATCTAATGAGTTTGATGATTTTTGCCGAGAAGTAGGAATCAAGAAAGAACTGACAGTACCATACAACCCTCGGCAGAATGGGGTTGCAGAAAGGAAGATAAGAACGATCTGTGAAGCCGCTAAAGCAATGCTTACCAATCTGGATCTTCCTTTATCTTTGTGGAAAGAAGCTGCAGGTACTGCTCTATACATCCAGAACAGAAGCCCTCATGCTATCTTTGGGGAGAAGACTCCAGAAGAAGTCTTCACCAAGAAGAAACCTGTAGTTGACCACATGAGGATATTTGGCACTCCGGTGTACATTCATGTGCCAAAGGAAAAGAGGGCCAAGCTAGAGCTCTCCGGTAAGAAAGGTATATTTGTCGGGTACAGTGATTGCTCGAAGGTTTTTCGAGTCTATGTACCAAGACAAAGGTACATTGAAGTCAGCAGAGATGTGATCTTCCATGAGGAAGCTGTGTTTCGTAAAACACTAGAGCTTTAATCGAAAGATGAAGTTCTTCCACTTGAGTTTCCAGATTCAGGAATTCAGAGGGAGGAAGAGGAATTTGAGGATCAAATTCCAGATGCACTTGAGGACACTGAAAGTCCACCAGAAGAACTGCTTGAAGTTTATCCTTCCAAAAGGAGACCTGCTTGGTACTGAGAGACGGTACAAGAAGACAAGAAGCATAAAGCTCCTCCTGAGACTTTCAAAGAAAGCATAAGACCACAGAAGTACTCAGGTCTTATGAGCCAGCTTATCAATGCAGAACCTTCATCATACGAAGAAGCAGCAAGTAAACAGGTATGGGTTGATGCCATGATTGAAGAGTACAATTCAATCATGAAGAATGATGTGTGGGAAGTTGTTCCCAGGCCAACAGGAAAGTCAGTAGTGACATCCAAATGGCTTTATAAAATCAAGCATGCTGCCAATGGCAATGTGGAGAAGTATAAAGCCAAATTCGTAGCTCGTGGCTTCACTCAGAAAGAAGGCATTGACAATGATGAGACATTTGCTCCTGTTGCCAGGTATACTACCATTAGGACCATCATTTCACTTGCTGCAGTATTCGGATGGAAGTTACATCAGATGGATGTAAAGACAGCCTTCCTCAATGGCAAGATTGAGGAGGAAGTCTATATTGAACAACCTGAAGGCTTTGTGACTCGTGGGAAGAAGACCCATGTATGTAAACTGAAGAAAGGCTTGTATGGACTGAAACAGAGTCTGGGAGTCTAGTGTGCGAGGATGGATGGATTTCTCCATAGCTT
This sequence comes from Pseudotsuga menziesii, assembly GCA_001517045.1. Taxonomy (NCBI): domain Eukaryota; kingdom Viridiplantae; phylum Streptophyta; class Pinopsida; order Pinales; family Pinaceae; genus Pseudotsuga; species Pseudotsuga menziesii. The sequence goes on from LPNX010735785.1 coordinate 122,000, forward strand.
GGGGTTTTCCAAACGTACAGTTGATTCTAACTTGTACTTTAAGGTTGTTCATAATCATGTTTTGATACTTGTTCTATATGTAGATGACTTGTTTCTTACAGGTGATGAACAATTGATAGAACAGTGTCAGAGGGAACTTATCTCTGAATTCGAGATGAAAGATCTTAGATTGATGCATTACTTCCTTGGCTTAGAGGTCTGGAAAAAGCCACGAGAGATCTTCCTGACACAAGGAAAGTATGCAGTGGATATCTTGCAGAGATTTGGGATGCGGGACTGCAAGTCCATGAGCGTATCCATGACTACCAACTTAACAAAGTTGCGGGACTCAACCACCAGTGCACAGAGTGTGGACTCTACTCTGTACAGACAGTTTATTGGATCCCTGATGTATCTCGTGCATACGAGACCAGACATCTGTTACACAGTGAATGCACTGAGTCAGTTCATGTCCGATCCGAAGCACATACCCTTGGTAGCTGCCAAACATATACTTAGATATGTGCGAGGTACTATCACCTATGGGCTCAGATATACTTCCAACAGTGGAGTATTGTTATCTGGATATGTAGATTCAGATTGGGCTGGCAGTGCAGTAGACCGGAAAAGTACCTCTAGTTACTGCTTCAGTATGGGATCAACAATGATCTCTTGGTCCAGTAGGAAGCGGGGTTCCATAGCTCAGAGTACAGCTGAGGCAGAGTATATTGTTGCAAGTGATGCCTGCAAAGAAAAAGTTTGGCTCAGAAAACTTATATCGAATCTGTTCAGAGGAAAGCCTGACTCAACGATCATCCATTGCGATAATCAAAGTTGCATAAAGCTTTCGAAGAACCCAGTGTTTCATGATAGATCGAAACACATTGAAATGAGGTATTATTTCATCAGAGACCTACTGCATAGAGGTGCTCTGAAGTTGCAGGACATTCATACGGATGAACAAATCACAGATATCTTGACCAAGCCTCTGACAACATCAAAGTTCATGTACTTTTGTGACAAGCTTGGCATGGCAGAGAATGCCTCTCTCGTTGAGAGGGAATGTTGATTTTTTTGAGCAGCATCGAGAGCCATTCTCTTGGGAGAATGGGGACACCTGATCCGAGACCACGGTGTGGACTCAACCTATAGTTGAGTGATCATTCTGTTGAATGATGATATATGGTCCTTGGCCATGATATGGACCCAGCTCTGCACTGGGGGGGACTCAACCTTTAAGTTGAGTGACCATTCTGTTGAATGGTGAAATTTGGTCCGGGAGCACGATGTGAACCAGTCTAGCACTGGTAGACTCAGCCTAGTTCTGAGTAGCCATTCCTTTGAATGGAGGCACCTGGTCAGTGACCAGGACTCAGCCCGAGGCTGAAGGGCCATTTCCTGGGAGAATGGAGGTGCTTGGTCTATTACCAGGTATTTGACCTAGTGTCAAATTATGCAGCCTATGGCTGAGGCATCTGGTTTGTTACCAAGAAGACACCATAAGCCCTAGACCAAGTCTAGGCATGTGTGACACTCTGACCCTTGATCAGTGGGCTTTGCGATCTTCTCCAAGGCTTAGCTACCCTTGGTTAAGACACCTTAGTACCCGATCTTGGTGTCACACAGAGTGTGAGATAAAAGCATTAATAATTCTCTCTGTTTATGATGATGTGTTTTGAGTGGTGATGAAAGACCACGTTGACCACATGTGATGACCACAAGGGCACTTGAAGAAGGCTAAAGCAAAAGTCAAAAATACATAAAGACCCTTAGTACCACTAAAGTGCAAAAAGACCTTTAGTACCACTAAAGGCAAAAGTCAAAATTAGAAGAGAATAAAATATTATTATTTTGATCTTTCTAATTTTGGTCCACTTATAGGTGACTCAAAGGATATAAAAAAAGATCAATCCATTTCATTATTACACACACTTGCTCTCACAGGTACAGCTGCTCCAACTGAAGTTTTTACAAGTTGATAAAGAGAAGGTTAATTATTGCGATGCCCTAGCATGGATGAGTCTAGCTAGGGAATTCACATTTATGTTTGGTAAACCCTAAGCTAGGGTTTTACAGCTACTGCAAGTTTTCAGTTTCTGTGAGTTAGGGTTTCTACCCTATCCCTTCTTCTTCATCTCCGGGAAGCCATCTTCACTCACGGGCAGCTCCCTTTTTTCCTTCAACAGAAGTACGAGCAGCCTGCAAATTTCTGGACAGAAGAGAGAATTAGGGCCACAAGTCCTAATTTGTTAAAAAAAACCCTAATTGAGCATTTTTCTGTGAAATTGGAAATTTGATCTTCTGTAATTGTGGAACAACCCAGTTAGGGTTTGTGGATCTTTTGATGAATCTCAGTCATCTCATTTACGAGATGAATTACAAATGCTTTTGGGGTTTTTGTCATTTAAAGGTTTCCCTAGTGAAAAATCTTGTGTTCAATGTGTTGATGTGATTGATGTTGTTTACTGCACTTTTGTCATTTCTTTGTGTTAGTCTGCAAATTTTAAAAGTATTCATGCTAATGCTAAAAATTCAACAGTGTATAGTATGGAAGAAAGGAAGACATCAAGCATATCAATTTGGAAGACATATCCCTTCATTTTTCCCCTCTGTTTCCTAGCTTCTCCATTTGAAGGCAGTTCTTAGTGATTCTTCTTTATGAACCACTGTATTTCACCCCTTTTGGACCATATTTAGATTGACAACTCTCCCTTTTCTCTAGTCTAATTGACATAAACATACATTTGAAGGTGGCATGTTTTAGATTCTCATAGGCTCTTCAATCAATGAACAATTCAAATTGCTATTAAAGGCCCTGTTCTTACTATCTTAGAAGTATATTATGGACTCTGATTATGGGACTTGGTCTAATATGTTAGCGTTTCTGGCCTGAGTTGGAAGAGGGTGAAAATACCTCGACTGTACATGATGCATTTCTGATTTGGTAATATAACACGAGGACATGGGACATGAAGGACACGGGGATTCGAGTGTCCGACACAGACACGGTGACCCCCGGAATCAGGACACGTAGGACACACACACACACACACACTATATATATATATATATATATATATATTTTAAAAATTATATATATTAAAAATATAGACATATAGATCCAAATATTTACATATTGAATAGAAATCAAAATCAATGCACATTTAACATTAGTAATTACACATTTAAATCCTTCAACTCTTTTTCACCTGCACAACCAACACGCTTTAGAGCCCTCTCCACACTTGCAAATGTTAAAAAGAAAGTGAAAATTTTGATTTAAAGCAATTCTAGGCGTTTTTTTAATGGAAAACGTGTCCTCTTTTTGGGACATGCACTGACAGTCCTCGGACACACATGTCCAAACACAGGATACGCTGCAGAGACGTGTCGGACACGCTCTGTCAGCGTGTCCGTGTCCAACACGTGGACACGGGACACGCAGGCCCTTTTGGACGTGTCTGGTTTCATAGTATAAGACACTGTTTTTGCACTGAAAAAAAATCATTATCTATGTACTCTGAAACATTATCCTACTATTTTCTACAGCAGCATACCAGATTCATAGATCGTGGTATCCGCAGCAGTGCATATGCCGCATTTCCAGTCGCATTATTAAATGTTCCGTTGTACCCGACAGTCACATTGAAGTTCTTTGTGTTTGAGTTCATGAAATCATAAGCTGTGAAAAAGTAGATAGAACAATTAAATTAATTGAAATCATACAAGCTAAAGCAGAGAAAAGCCAAAACTAGATGACATGTAGCTTCAGTAAATTTGTCTTACCAGCAACAAATTCGTTGATTTTCCTAGCAGCATTTCCTTTAAAATAACCTTGGAACAGTTCTTTATTTATAATTGAGGAATTATCACGCCATAGTGCTCGACTTTCCACACATTGGAACTCTTCATCCACAACAAAAATACTATAAAAATTTAAAAGCCTACAAAAATCAAACATATCAGAAATCTGAAGCCACAAAATAGGCAAAAAAGCATACCAATGGGAAATGCAGAGGAAACTGAAAAATTCAGACTTGCTGAGCATGAAGATTGAACCACATATGATGGAGAACCAGACAAAAAAGCAGGTTCAATGTAATTTGTTTCTTGAGGATTGCTATCAGTTCCCTGAAATAACCAGTCTTAAGATTCCTGATTTCTTACACCCTCAAAGTGCTTTAAGTTTTAACAGTAAACAAGGGAACTCACTTACAGAAGGAAAGAGAATGAAAAACTCACTGGAACCAGAACTGAGAATGTTTCTATTAGGTCTGAAGAATTTGCCACCAAAGTATCTGGTACAAGATTCGCAGCCAAGTCTGCAAGCATAATTCATTACATCAGTTATCATATTGATAACAAGGAATACAGATAACATGCTAGTCCATGATTAGCATGGCCAATTGAACATCTCTTGAGTAATAATTATTTGGTGCAGAGACCCAAGACAGACCAAAAAGAAAATCGGCAATGGTGGCTTTCCAGGTTGGTGAAACTGGGGCACTGTTAAAGCCCCCGCCCAGGGTTCAAGTCTCACCTAGGACATGCTTGTGCTTGTGCTCATGTTTATTGTACACTAGCGACAGTGGCTGGGGCCAGGTGCAAGCCCTGGGCAAATTTAGGAGAACAGAAGCCCCCCAATCATGGCAGAGCTTAGCCAAAGGCTTGCTTTTACAAGTACATGTACATGTGCTCATGTTGACTGGAAGCATCCATTAAATAAAATGGGCAGAAACTGGGATTCCATCAAGGGTAGTATATATTATTTTCATATCTTAATCCATATCCTCCCAATTTACATTATTTCAGTACAAAGATGATTGAAAATTATATTAATAGACAAAAAAACACAACATTCCAGTGCTAAATTACAATTCACTCTACATTTCTTTAGTTCAGTATAAAATATATTTCTACATGATGCTAAAAGAAAAGCAAGTATTAAATAAGTACAAATACACAGCATGGTGATAAACATAAATAGCAGATCATGAACAAAACAAATTTATTTCCATTGTGTTAATGAACAAATAAACAGTTTATCTGTCAAGAAAACATACTTTCTGCCATTGATTTATTCTGCCCTGTGTAAAGTACAGTTGCAGGGCAAGAGTTGTTTTTCAAACAAGAATCATCTGGCAGGTCTGTGAACCCGTCTGAACTAATTTTTGCAGCTCGGTACTGAGGGCCTGGCACTTGTAGAAATGCAGGCCATTCTGTAGGGCTTTGTATGGGACAAGTGCCAACTTGATCTAAAGTTGAGTATTGTATACCACAAAACTCTTGACAGCCACCAGTCCCATTAACACATTTGCAACCACATCGATACTTTGAGGAATTCAGTAAATTGTTCACCACCACTTGCAGGATGATCAGCATAAGACACAGTAGAAATGGGAAGATGATAAGACATGCATTCGTTTTCATATTGCGCTTCTGCAACAACAAGCATTGTATAAATATATGTGTTATTGCATAAAATACAGCAACCTTTTTAGTATTTACAGTCCAGCAAATACACTAACTTACCAAGTTACAATACCAAAAATTTCTTACATTCCAACCCTTGAAAATTGATAAACAAATAAGCCATAATGAATGTTGCTTTAGCTGGTTCTTGACAAATATCTAAATAGTTGATTGTGATTATTATATTAGTTATTTTGATGTGCAAAATGTAGAATTCCATGGAGCATGAATCAATATTCTTATCCATTCTGTTTAGTGTAGGAACATAAAGAATTAATTGGCAAGCCATTTATCCTTTCATAATGACAAGCATTATTCTTTGCACACAGAATGTAAAAACCCATTTTAAGTTCCCTTATTTTGTGGTAATGTGTTAGTTTTTGTTACTCCAACCCTATTCTCAGAAAAGTTAGGGTTTCCTATTTTTAGGAGCATCTACTTTTACACTGTCTGCAGACTAGTGGTTAACCACTGTCTTTTAATTCCTATTTTTTAGGGTTTTCTACTTTTAGCTGTTAAAATCTCGAGATCTGTGTACTGAAATCAATAGCAGATTTCATCAAACGCTTTGTACATCTTGGTATTACTCTTCTACAGGCACAAAAATAACCACATTTCACTGGCATACAATTTTAGTGATACTGTAAGCTAATACACAGCACTAAGATCACATTTTAGCAGCGGAAATAACACTTGACAGTAGACTGTCACGAAAAAATCAGACACGGGAAATTTGGTCAATGACCCTGAAAATACCCCTTAGGATGAAAACCAGTAATGAGAGAGTTTTATTGAGCTCCTTAGGAAATAAATAGAGAATTCAGCAGCATGCTTTTACATCAGAAAACACACAGAACTATTCTCGAATCTCAGATACTGTGCACAAACTTCCTTGAAAAACAGTGCCATAACAGACCCTAACTACATTCTGGAAAAGTGCCCAGATTTAACTGAAAAGGCCTGTACATTACAGTAATTAATACAGCAGCAAAACACCTTGGAATACATGCAGACAGAAGAAAGAACACAGTAGAAAATCACCTCAAAAATCGTGCCCACTTGGCTGTCTCGATTACTGTGCAAACAGGTAGCCGTGCGGCCTCTCTTCTCTGCTGTATGGAACAGTCTCCTTTCTGAAGCAAACTTCCTGGGAAAACGTGCCCTTCACGTTGGGAAACATGCTTGTAATGTCCCCTCTCCCTTGAGCCCAGTCAGGAGTCGATAAATAGCCTATTAGACTCCCATAGGCTACGGTGTCCACATCTGGGAGTTAGGAGGGAACCACTTAATTAAAAAGTGAATTATGCATAAAAAACTGGTTTAGTGGTTTAGGGTCACCTGTGGTATTTGCCCATGGTATTGGACCCAAATTAAGAATAAAAAGAGAAGGATCACGCTCATGGAGGACATGCTTATGAATAGTGACATTGCTCTTGCATCCATCTAGGGGAGTGCCTAGAGTTTTCGTTTGGGGTTGACAAACCCCATCCATTCCATCTCTTGGTTTCGGTGGCATCTTACCACCCTAGCCAAGTTTCAGAGTTTTGCATTTGCAGGAGTTTGTCTCCATTGGATCACAGGCAGGTGGCATCAATCTGATTAATCAAGGAGACACCCTACCAAGCAGCCGAGACTCGAGAGCCTCAACTTGAGTATCACCATTCTTACCTGACTGTGAGCACCTAGGAGAGGCTGTGAATCTGTTGGAGGAGGCCGTCACCATTGGGAGAGGCTGTGAACCTATTGAGGAGGTTTGTTGCAGTTGGTAGGGTTGTAAGACTTCCAGGGAAGGTCGTGATCTTCATTGGGGTCTGTAAGCCAAGCCTTGAGGCAGGCCATGACCCTAGTGACCGTGGACAGGCCGTAAAGGAAGATGGGGTCATGCTAGCAGCTGGCAGCACAGGTTTAGCAGGCTGTGAACTCTAGTGAGGAAGCCGCGAACAAAAAGGGAAGGATCCAGGGTGCATAAAGGGCCGGGGGTCATTCCAGGAGGACATAAACAGCTAAGGCAGGCCATGGGCAAGGGAAGAAGGACGGATTCAGTTCCACATGGGAGAAGTCATGGGAAAATCCAGCTGTGAGCAGAGAATATCATCTTAGCAATAGTAAATCAAGGACATCTTCTGCACTTCATTGGCAACTTATTCATCGGGTTTTATTAGTGTTTGGTAGCCATTGATAGCCACAATTAGACAGAGTTTTTGGTGGCCAGCCATAGCCCCTGTGTACTGTCCCTAGTATCAATAAAGCCAATGATTCAGTCCTTCAATTTTCTGTGTGTTTCTATGTAAATGGTGTTCTTGCTTTGAAAGTTATAAATCAATGCATGCCACTATTTGAAGTAAATTGCAATACACTTAGTCATTAACAGCAGTAGAAATCTTGCATAATATTTCTGGTTATACTACAGTGCTCCTCTTCCTGTTGCTGATTTGTGCTGGTCTCTCCTAGGGATGCGTGCCCCTCACATTACAACAATATACTCATTATGAGCTCAACATGTCACTTATGGGAATAGAACCTAGGTAGGGAGGATAACACTACATCTCACAACCACACGAGCTAGACCCAATTGACTATCATAAACAGTTTTGTTGAAGCTATCTCCTCATTTCACCTTGAACATAATTGCAAGATTTAGTAATCCTATCCTAGGCAAGCCTCCCTTGAATTGAATTGGAGAGACGAGGGTTGGTGTGATGACATTGGCCTCCCTCTTAGTTTCACTAAGCCCATACATAGAGCTTTAGAACTTTATCTTGAAGGGTGTGAGCTTGGGTGATCACACTCATTTCAATACTCCATTGCACACTTTAGCAAATTCCCTGTACCCAAGATTTTATGATGAAGACCTTATAGATCCAAACAATGGGAAGAGGAAGGCACCACATAAGGCCCTTATGAGTGTTAGATTTTTAAAAGTTTTATGCCAAAAATCAGAAGGATCACTGAAAGAATGACAAGCACAGTAGCACGAAGAGAACACAAAGATTTATCCTGGAAAACCCTCGTGGGGGAGAAAACCCAGCAAAACTTCCTCGATATAGAATCCAACCAAGTACAATGTAAGACCCCAAGAATGAGATTGATTGCTTCCTCTCTCTCAGATGGACTGCTCCTTCTTTCTCTAGCGAACTTGCTTGAGTTGTGAGTGTGTCCAAATGAGGGAGGCGCCTCATCTATTTATACTCAACAAGTGAGTAGTCTAATAACTTATAAGCCAACAGGGCTGACTTGTCCATTCAACCAGAGCCGACTTTCCTAGGGAGACTCAAAACAACATTTAAATAATACTTTTGTGGGTACTATTGACCCAACTTACAATGGAGGTTTTACCTCAATACTTTTACATGACCAAGTACATCAAAGACATCTCCGAACGGAGGAATACCATCTCCGAAAGGAGGAACAATAATAATACAATAAAGGTACAATAGAATATCTTCTGAAGTTACATTTCTTTCAACACTCCCTCTTAACAAGGAAGGTATTCTACAACGTCAACAACAACAACAACAACAATTGTACAGCTGAATGGTGGATCTATATGTCATAGGAAATTTTGGAACAACAACATCATAAGTCTAGAACATAGCATCATCGTTAATCATCATCATCGCGGAGCATCATCATCATGGACCATCATCATCGTGGAACATCATCAACATGAGCATCATCATCAGTATGTGAATACTGGTACATCATCATCATCTACAACATCATCAATATGTGAATATTAGAACAACAACATCATCGGCATGTTAGTGCTAAAACAACATCATCAACATGTAATGTTGGAACATCATCTGTGTCATCAGCATAAAAATGTTAGAACAACATCGTCAGCAGCAGCAGCATAGAAATGTTGGAACAACATCATCATCATCATCTGAAGCAGCATCACAGGGGGCACTCCAGTAGATCCAACGGGCCTTGTCTGGCTTACTAATCCTTTCGAACCAAACAAGCCTAGCCAGACATACCGATCTACCTGGGGACCAAACAAGCCTTGTCTGGATTACTAATCCTTTCAGACCAATAAATCCTAGGCAGACATACCAATCCCCCTAGGATCAACCAGGCCTTGTCAGCACTAATATACCAATCCTAATGGGATCAACCAGGCCTTATCAGGTTGACATACCAATCTTGGACGGAGCTGCCACACCACTGCAACAGGAAAGCACATCATTATCAACACTCTCTCTTATGAGGGAGGTCCTTTTGAACTACACCAAGGTTGTCTCAAAAGTATTCAAACTTTACACGAGACAGAGGCTTAGTCAATACATCAGCAACTTGTTCCTCTATAGGAACATACTGGAGTTGTACAACTCCCCTCTACACCATATCCCATATGTAGTGGTACTTGATTTCTATATGCATTGACTTGTCGTGGAACCCTAGGTTTTCTGACAGCTTGATGCAACTCTGGTTATCGCAATAGATATCAATCACATCCATCTCGGTATCGAACAATCATGTCAACAACTTGCGAAGCCATACTGCTTCACTACAGGCTGAACATGCTGCAATATATTCAGCCTCTGTTGTACTGAGAGCAATACTGGTCTGCTTTCTACTAAGCCATGAGATCGCACCTGATCCCCAATAGAAACAACATCCTAAGGTACTCTTTCTATCATTAGTACTGCCAGTCCAATCTGAATCGATATAACCATGCAATCTGATCTCACTATCGGTTGCATATCTGAGACCACAATCTAATGTACCTTTTAGGTACCTCATCACATGTTTTGTTGCTACTAAGTAAACACGTCAAGGCTCCACCATATACTGACTCAAGGTGTTCACAGCAAAACATGCATATGGTCTAGTATTTGTCAAATACATCAGTAAACCAATAATTTGCTTCTATAGTGTAACATCTACCATCTCTAAGGAATCATAGTTCAACAGCTTCAAGTTCGTCACCATTGGAATGTTCATTGCCTTGCAATCCATCACCCAAATCTCTTTAGGATCTCAACAGCATATTTTCCTTGATTTAGGAAAATCTCATCTGGGAACTGCCATACTTCCAGACCTAGAAAATAATGCATCATACCAAGATCTTTCATCTCAAATTCTACTGCAAGTTTCTTCTTACAATCACTGAAGAGCTTCTCTTCTCCTATCAAAAATAGATCATCCACATATAGTAATAATATCATAAGCCCATCATCTACAACCTTATAGTAAAGGTTGGAATCTGCTTTACTTTTGGTAAAGCCCAAACTCATCAGAAAGCCATTAATCCTTCCATACCACGCCCTGGGTGCTTGCTTCAACGCATACAATGCTTCAATCTGCATACATGAGTCTTTCTATCATGTGTTGTGGTTGTTCAATGTATACTTCCTCTTCTATCACACCGTTCAGGAAAGCCGTCTTTACGTCCATTTGGTGTAACTTCCATTTCATTTTGGCTGCCAAGGCAAGGATAGTTTTGATCGAAGTGTATCTTGTTACTAGGGCGAAGGTCTCTTCATAATCAAATCCTTCCTTCTAAAAAACCCTCGGGCTACAAATCTTGCCTTGTATTTTCAATACTACCATCTGTTAAATACTTTGTCTTGAAGATCCACTTCGAGGATACTACCGATTTATCTTTTGGTCTTGGCACCACATCTCAAACATCATTTTTTACAATAGACTAGTATTCTTCGACCATGGCATCCATCCATTCCTTCTTCTTTGTTGCTTCTTCAAAACAAGTAGGCTCTTCATCAACAAGGTTGCACATCAAGGCCACATAGCTGGAGTATGGCCTTGGTCTCTTGCTCTCTCTTAGAGTTCCTTTTGGAGCACCATACTTTTCTACATCCCGAATTACTTCACGAGCCCAAGTTGGTCCTCTTTTTCATGAGATCATCTCATGGGGTAACCCCATAGGTCTTTGAGGCTCTGCCATGTCATGGTATTATGGTATATGCATACTGGTCTCTGCAACTCTAGGAGCTTCATGTTCCTCTTCATGATCCTCATTTGCATACATAGATATTTTTGGATTTGCGAAAAGTTGCATCCGCATCAAATGTAACATCTCTACGGATCTTGATCTGACGATAACCTGGGAATCGGGATGTAAACTATGTAAGCTTTCGACTGATCATTGTAACCAACAAATACCCCTTCTTTCCTAAGGAGTCCAACTCTGATCTTTTCTCCTTGGGAACATGTATATATACAGGACAGCCAAATATCTTCAAGGGGTTGACTTCAGGCTTCTCACTAGTAAACATTTCTTCTAGAGTTTTGTTCCCAAGAGCACTGTGGAAGATTTTGTTTTGTACATAGACTGCGGTCCTAGCTGCTTTAGCCCATAAGTGCATAGGTAGATCTTGATCATGGATCATGGCTTTTACTGCTTCCATGATGGATCTATTCTTTCTTTCTACCACTCCATTTTGTTGAGGATTATAGGGGGTGGTGAGCTCCCTCTTAATCCCAGCTTCTTTACAGAAATCCTTAAATTCATTTGAAGTGAATTCTCCTCCATTGTCTGATTTCAAGGTCTTAATCTTCTTTTCAGAGAGATTCTCTACAAGGGCCTTGAACTCTTTGACGCTTTAAAATACTTCATCTATACTTTTCAAGAAGTAAATCCAAGTCTTGCGGAAATAGTCATCAATAAAGGAAACATGGTAAACATACTCGCTTAGAGAAGTGGCTGACATTGGACCACATACATCTGAGTGAACAATGTCCAAGATCCCTTTTGCTTTACTGTTGCTGCTTGGAAAAGGGTTTTTGGTATTCTTTCCTTGTGCATATTCCTTGCAAACTCTTTCATGATAGATCTGGATCTCTAGTAAACCTATTACCACCTTGCTCACGATTGGCAATGCTTTGTAATTCACATGAGCAAGTCTTCTATGCCATAGCTCACATGGGCTAATGGTACTAGCCGTTAGGGCTGAATCTGAATGTCCCTTTAACTTGTAGAGTCCCCCTTTTTCAACTCCAATTACAATTGCATCATCTATTGTCTTTCCTTTTGTCCACATGGGGACTTCTCCATCTACAAAAGCAACTCGAAAACCTTTCTTATCTAAAGCTCAGATAAAAAGGAGATTCTTTTTCAAACCTGGGACATATAAGACTTCCTTCATCTTCATGGACTTTCCGAAGTCCAACCTATAAGAGGCTTCTCCCGTTCCTTTAATAGAGTACTGATAATCATCTCCAAGCTTCACTTTGTGTGGTGAGTCTTTCTAAATAAGATATGAGGGAGTCTTTGTAACCTGTCATATGTTTAAAGGCACCACTGTCTACAAGCCAAGTGTCACTTCCATGTGAGACTCAACCTATGAGAGCTAATATTAAGACATATTCTTCACTGGAGTCTTCATCTTCATTGGTCTTCTCTTCAACTGGATCATCATCTTCGACTACATGGGCATGAAATTTCTTGTTTCTCTTCCTGAATTGCTCTTCTTTGAGGGGACAATTTCTAGAGATGTGTCCCATCTTGTGACAATTGAAACATTCAAAGGATGAGAAATCTCTTTTGGGCCTTGTGTTACTTTGAAACCTTTGAGTTCTTCTAGGAGATTGATCACGATCCTTTCTCTTGTTCTTTCCTTTCTTTGCATGAGCTTCCAAAGCTTGATCTTGATCATCATTTAGTTTTTCTTCTTTGTTTGCTATCCTTCCTTCTTCTTGAACGCATTCTTCCCATAATCTACTAAACTTGGCCAACTTTCTTCTAGCACATATTCCTCTAATGAAAGATTCCCAATCCCTTAGGAGGCCATTCAAGGTGGTCATTACAACTTCTGCTTCTTCTACCATGTCACCGATAACTTCCAATTGTTCTTTTATCTGAGATACTCTTGTGAAGTATGACTGCATAGTTTCTGCCTTTTGAATCTTCACACCCTTGAGTTGATTTCTCAAGGTCATTCTTATGTTGATGTTATTTCCTTCAAATAGACAGGACAGTGCATCGAACATTTCCTTTGGAGTTTTCTTTGAAGATACTTGAGGGATCAAATGATCCTTAATAGAATCAGCTATGATCCTCTTAGCCTTCACCATATCCTTCTTGTGATTTGCTTTTGCTTCATCTCCTTCCGATTCTTGAAACTCCTCTCTGATGTGTCATGTTCTTCAAGGATGAGCATGACTCTATACTTCCATGCTCTGAAATTCTCTTTTCCTTCAAGCTTTTCATCAAGCTTGATACTATTTGTCACCTTTAATGAATAAGAACCTCAAATGGAAATATAGGAAGTAGAACTTACCAATAGGGAGACTGCTTTTGGAACCTGCTTTAGGCTGACCTACGGTTTGACAGGGAAACCCTAACTTTTCAACTGTGGTCACTTGCAAATCTGATTGGAGGAAAAATGTGCCTCCTCAAAGCGAGCTAAGATGTGAGGTCCTTTCTCCAAATCTGTGGACAGATCTTCAAAAAATCGGATGCCCTAGTTTCTCTCGGCAGCAATGGTAGGTCAAAAATTGAAAATCCACAGAACTGAGAATTGTTTCGATGGAAAGATGCACCCTCCTAGGGAGAGTTGGTTGGACCTTTTTCAACTGATCTGTGGAGAGAGTTACCCAGAATAGCAAGCCCTAGCTGGTTGGACTGTTGGATAAGCTGTTGCACAATGACTTCTTTCAGGTTGGTTCTAATACCATGTTATATTTTTAAAAGTTTGATGCCAAAAAACAAAAGGGACCACTGAAAGAATGACAAGCATAGTAGCACAAAGAGAACACAAAGATTTATCCCATGAAACCCTCGTGGGGGAGAAAACCCAGCAAAACTTCCTTCATATAGAATCCAACAAAGTACAATGTAAGACCCCAAGAATAAGACTGATTGCTTCCTCTTTCTCAGATGGACTGCTCCTTTCTCTAGCAAACTTGCTTGAGTTGTGAGTGTGTCCAAATGAGGGATGCGCCTCATCTATTTATACTCAACAAGTGAGTAGTCTAATAACCCAATAGGAGTGACTTGTCCACTCAACCAAGGCCAACTTACCTAGGGAGACTCAAAACAACATTTAAATAATACTTTTGTGGGTACCAATGACCCAACTTACAACAGAGGTTTTATCTCAATGACCCAATACTTTTACATGACCAAGTACATCAATGACATCTTCGAACGGAGGAATAACATCTCCGAAAGGTACAATAGAATATCTTCTGAAGTTACATTTCTTTCAACAATGAGAAGATTTCCAGGTCATCTACATGGAGAGGTGAAAGAAGAATTTGCTAGTTTTGTTGTTGGTTTGGATATCATTCAGACATATCAGCTTTGGATGAGAAGAACACCATGAGTTCAATTAGATGGTGGATTTTTCATGGAGCAAATGTTGTACATTTGCAAACCCTTGCCATTCGTATTATGTCACAAGTGACAAGCTCTGCATCAGTGGAAAGGAATTGGAGAACCTATGGTTTTATTCATTCATTAAAGCAAGCAACAATTTGGGCTCGGGGAAGGCTAAGGGTCTTGTTTATGTGCATTCCAACCTTCGCCTTGCATCTTGTCGAAGTCCAAAATATAGTAGTGAGCCTTCTAGAGATTGGGATGTGGATCTACAATCCTCTAACTTGGACATCTCTCTTGCTACATTGAATAATGACAAACCTAGAAGTGTAATTGGAAATACTTCTTTTACTCCACATTCCACTGTTTAACATGCACTTATTCTATTTATCATGATGATTATGAAGATGAGGATGATTACTATCAAGCTTTATCATCTTATCTCATGTTTTATTTCTATGTTCATTGTTCATAGCTTGATACATGTAGAAATGGTTTAATAAAAATACTATTCTATTCATTCTCTTCACGCACATGCAGTAATATGGAATTGTGTCAAATAATTAACAAAAAAAATACATAGAATATATTATATTTGTTTACGGTTGTATGTTTATCATTGGATTAATATTTATGCCTTGTGACTTATAGCAGTTATGCAATATAAGCTTTCTATCCTTGCAACCCTAGAGAACTTATAGGTCACGGGCACTAAAGAAATAATGTTATGCAAATCCGTTGTCTTTATCAATGTTCATAGATAGAGAGGTGAACTACCTTAGCATAGATGTTGAGGAGCATTGGGAAAAAGAGGACATATGGCACACAACTATAGGAGGAGCACCATGCATGAGGACACTTGGAGACCACCATGTAAGAGGGAGCATTGGGCTAATAGCTTATTGGATAGTTCCCATCTTAGAGGAGGTAAGTTGGGCCCAAGGGGCATCATGATTGGAGGGCACACCACCTTGGGGTTAGGTATAACCCTAGTGTGACACTTGGCATCCTTGTATTGTAGAGTGCTCCATGTGGGATTGCCTTATTGACTTAGGTCTAAGGCTACTTGTGTGGACCTAGTCCATGATTTATGTTTGCCCCCCTCATCTATTCCATATAAATGAAGACGAGAAACTTTGTCATTACAACCTATCCATAAAGTCATTATTCTATTTTTGTAATTGTCGTGGAGAAGTCTTGAAGGGAGAAAAACTTAGTGTTTCTAATGTAAACCCTTGAGGAGAGATGAAGATGAATACTAGAGCCAAAGATGAGCTTGGATCTTAGCACTTCTATAATACAAAAAAAGAAGACCTAAGATTGATATGATGTAAAACCTAAAGCAAGAACATGGAGTGCTAGAAAAGTAAAGGAGTCTTGGAGCTTGGTGTGATGTTTAGCTTGAAGAAGACTTAGAGCTTATGTCGATGTACTCTTGATATTCCACTGTAACATAGTCTAGAGGTCATGTTGCTTGTGTGATGCAAGAGAAGAAGACCTACGATTTGTGGGATGCAAACCCTAGAATTGACAAGAAACAAGAGAGTAGAGTTGAAAGAGTTCATTAGACCATTGCATCTTGAGGACTAACTTGTCTTGAGTCTTTGTACTTGTCCTAATGCAAGGGAGGAAAGCTTTAGGGTTTGTAAGAGGCAAAACCCAAATAAGACTTGAAGAATTGGGGTGATGTGCTAGTGTGAAAAGGACCAAGGGTTTGTGGCAAATAAACCCTAGAGGAGATCTGGAGCACTTTGCTTGAAGAGCTTGTGTAAGGCAAGCTTGGAGAGAGATCAAGGGTGGACTTGTTTGTTGATGTTGATGCCACCTTGTTATTAAGCCTTTGGAGTGGCTAGAAGTAGCTTTGTGTGATGACTTTCTAGGCCATGTTTACTGGTTAAGATTTGCTATTGATGGTGGATGCCCCAGCTAGGGCTTGTATGCATTGGAGAGTCCTAAACGGTGTTAAGCTTGAAGGACTATCTTGTACCAGCTTGTAATAAGTTGTTGGTATGTGTTTGTAACTTCATTCATATTCATATATGAAGTGTACTTTGCAGTCCAAACTTTGTGTATTTGCATATCTAATTTTCAACTTATGTTCTCCTGGTGATTGAGTAGTTCCTAATGCACGTTATGTATGTTGATTTAACAAAACTCTCCTGGTGATTGAGTAGTTTCTAATGCAGGTTATGTATGTTGATTAACAAAACAATCAGCAGATTTTGTTGAGTGATTTGACAAGTAAATAGAAGCTAAATAGGATATATTAGTGGTTGTGATAAATCTGTTGTTATAAGCCAATTTCAGATCTATTATATATTGAAAACTGTGCCCATAGGGCTGGAAGCATAGTTCCCTTAAAGTACAACTGTTCAGTGTTAAAACTTAATTTTCTTGGGATGCCTTATGTATTTGGTTGGACATAAGTGAAATATATGATGTTGTAATTTATATTTCAAATTCAGCCCCAAGGCTGAAAGTTCACAGGAAATAGATCCAAGGAACATCGAGGTTAAAGTGAAATTTCTGAATTTGCATTAAGTATGGTTTTCCAAGACTTCCACAACTTGCTGCCAGTGAGTCTAATTTGTAAATCAACTTGCCATGCCATGGAAAACTTAGTTAATACACATGAGTTAGTGTTTGATCCAATTATAAAAGTCAAACAGATAAAATAATCATAATAATAATTAAAGTAAAAAGACCATTCAGCTCACACTTTTTCAGGGTTTTCTACCAAACTGTTTGTAGAGTCCAAGTCAAACTCTTACCATACAGTCAATTTTTTGTCAAGTCCAAGTCAAATTCTTACACTCCAGCCTGACCGAGTTTGTTGCTCAGCCAATTTTTGCTACTTTGGACTAAACGGTTTATTTATCTTTGGACTAATCTTTGTGCCTTTGGGCCTATAGGGCCAAACCCACTTCCTCCAAGATTTTGTCGGACAGAGTGGTAGGGTTGCATAGATGCTTATATTATATATATAAAGTATTATAGGTCTATGACAGTGTATGTATACTAGCATAAATCCATAGATCCATGTTAAACCCAGATCTATCAAACACCGAGAGGGATCAAAATTCTTGAAAATATTAAGAAAAAGATTTACACATCAAAAAATTTGACCTCTCAATGCTTGATAAATCTGGGTTTAAGATGGATCTATGTTAGACTTTAGTTTAAATATTTTTAGCTTTTGTGTAATATTCAAAATTGAGACAACATATGCTGCCAGATAACTTTATTTAAAAATTTAAAAAAATGGTCACATTATGCATTATGTATTTGACAAATCTATCCCATATTAAGCCATAGAGCAGGGAGAGTTGTATCTCTCATACTAGGTCATAGAGCACCTGAGCCAACATATGCTGCCAGATAACTTTATTTAAAAATTTAAAAAAATGGTCACATTATGTATTATGTATTTGACAAATCTATCCCATATTAAGCCATAGAGCAGGGAGAGTTGTATCTCTCATACTAGGTCATAGAGCACCTCACTACTCTTGATGCAATAAGATTTTGTGGTTCTTGAAAAAAATATAAGATTTTGTGGTTGTTGGAAAAAATATAAGATTTTGTGGTGGGTATTTTAAATTTTGAAGAAACCAATTATGAAAATATCATAATAATTATCTAAAAAATAAGTATCACCTGCAAAAACGAAAATTGTTCAGCACAATGAGCCCTATGATACATGCTTTATTCTAAATCCTTGACCAAAAGCTTAATAATTTCGAAAACGAAAATTGTTCAGCACAATGAGCCCTATGATACATGCTTTATTCTAAATCTTCGACCAAAAGCTTAATAATTTTAGGAAATAGATAAGGAATGCAGAAATTTTCAGCAGACCTAGATTACACTTTAAGCAGAAGAATAACTTTAGTCTAAATATACAGCTCGGTTCGTCAAAATTAACTAAACAGACAAATCTCAGAGAAAAATGAAATTGATATATTGCAATTAAAGGTGGCCTGAAGGGTGAAGGGCAGTAACCTGCAAGGTGGCATTCTTTCTCAACAGAGCATTTGCTTGTGTGCCGAATGAGGCCGGGCCTCCTCTCACCGGCGCTTGCTGCGATGCCACTTGACCCTCAGGAGGGCTCGCCATCCTCTGGTGTGTGCTCTCTATCTCTATATCTGTATTGAGAA
Organism: Pseudotsuga menziesii; assembly: GCA_001517045.1. Taxonomy (NCBI): domain Eukaryota; kingdom Viridiplantae; phylum Streptophyta; class Pinopsida; order Pinales; family Pinaceae; genus Pseudotsuga; species Pseudotsuga menziesii. The sequence continues at coordinate 140,897 of LPNX010735785.1, forward strand.
TTGTTTATTGGAAGAAAATATAACAAAAGGAATGGGAATTAATGAATCAGAAGAGATTCCAACGCTCAACGCTCTCCCGTTATATATTGTAAAGAAAGAGAGAAGAGATGCAAGATGAGAGGAGACGAAGCGGGGCGCCATTTTAAGGGGACGAGTGACGCTCGGCCGAATTGCCCACATACAGTTTTTGCATGGAGACTTGTTCAATGATGTCGCTCTCCATTTCTCCACGGCTCGGCTGGGCTGGGCTGGGCTGGTCATTTGTTGAGGACAAGGAAACTTCGAAGTCAAGTTCTATTTGATGTGATCTAATGGGGATAATGGACATATTATCATATTCATCATCTACCAGTCCTCTATGGAGATCTGTGTTTCTGCTTTGTCTTATTTTATTTTGCCCACGCGGAGTGTATTCGATTAAAACTATAATTAACTTTTTCAGTTCTAACCAAGAGAAGAAGACCTACGATTTGTGGGATGCAAACCCTAGAATTGCCAAGAAACAAGAGAGTAGTGTTGAAAGAGTTCATTAGACCATTGCATCTTGAGGACTAACTTGGCTTCAGTCTTTGTACTTGTCTTAATGCAAGGGAGGAAGGCTTTAGGGTTTGTAAGAGGCAAAACCCAAATAAGACTTGAAGTGTTGGGGTGATGTGCTTGTGTGAAAACTTAAAAGGACCAAGGGTTTGTGGCAAATAAACCCTAGAGGAGATCTGGAGCACTTTGCTTGAAGAGCTTGTGTGAGGCAAGCTTGGAGAGAGATCAAGGGTGGACCTGCATGTTGATGTTTATGCCACCTTGTTATTAAGCCTTTGGAGTGGCTAGAAGTAGCTTTGTGTGATGACTTTCTAGGCCATGTTTACTGGTTAAGATTTGCTATTGATGGTGGATGCCCCAGCTAGGGCTTGTATGCATTGGAAAGTCCTAAACGGTGTTAAGCTTGAAGGACTATCTTGTATCAGCTTGTAATAAGTTGTCGGTATGTGTCTGTAACTTCATTCATATGCATATATGAAGTGTACTTTGCAGTCCAAACTTTGTGTATTTGCATATCTAATTTTCAACCTATGTTCTTCTGGTGATTGAGTAGTTCCTAATGCAGGTTATGTATGTTGATTTAACAAAACTCTCCTGGTGATTGAGTAGTTTCTAATGCAGGTTATGTATGTTGATTTAACAAAACAAACAGCAGATTTTGTTGAGTGATTTGACAAGTAAATAGAAGCTAAATAGGGTATATTAGTGGTTGTGATAAATCTGTTGTTATAAGTCAATTTCAGATCTATTATATATTAAAAACTGTGCCCATAGGGCTGGAAGCATAGTTCCCTTAAAATACAACTGTTCAGTGTTAAAACTTAACTTTCTTGGGATGCCTTATGTATTTGGTTGGACATAAGTGAAATATATGATGTTGTAGTTTATACTTCAAATTCAGCCCTAAGGCTGAAAGTTCACAGGAAATGATCCAAGGAACATCGAGGTTAAAGTGAAATTTCTGAATTTGCATTAAGTATGGTTTTCCAAAACTTCCACAACTTGCTGCCAGTGAGTCTAATTTGTGAATCAACTTGCCATGCCATGGAAAACTTAGTGAATACACATGAGTTAGTGTTTGATCCAATTATAAAAGTCAAACAGATAAAATAATCATAATAATAATTAAAGTAAAAAGACCATTCAGCTCACACTTTTTCAGGGTTTTCTGCCAAACTGTTTGTAGAGTCCAAGTCAAACTCTTACCATACAACCAATTTTTTGTCAAGTCCAAGTCAAATTCTTACACTCCAGCCTGACCGAGTTTGTTGCTCAGCCAATTTTTGCAACTTTGGACTAAACGGTTTATTTATCTTTGGACTAATCTTTCTGCCTTTGGGCCTATAGGGCCAAACCCACTTCCTCCAATATTTGATTTTGTCGGACAGAGTGGTAGGATTGCATAGATGATTATATTATATATATAAAGTATTATAAGTCTATGACAGTGTATGTATATTAGCATAGATCCATATTAAACTCAGATTTATCAAACACCGAGAGGGATCAAATTTCTTGAAAATATTAAGAAAAAGATTTATACATCAAGAAATTTGACCACTCAATGCTTGATAAATCTGGATTTAAGATGACCACTCAATGCTTGATAAATCTGGATTTAAGATGAATCTATGTTAGACTTTAGTTTAAATATTTTTAGCTTTTGCCTAAAATTCAAAAATAAGCCAACATATACTGCCAGCAGCCAGATAACTGATAACTTTATTTAAAAATTTAAAAAAATAGTCCCATTATGCATTAGACAAATCTATCCCATATTAAGCCATAGAGCACCGAGAGTTGTCTCTCCCATACTAGGTCATCCTCATTACTCTTGATGCAATAAGATTCTGTGGTTCTTGAAAAAAAATGTAAGATTTTGTGGTTGTTGGAAAAAATATAAGATTTTGTGGTGGGTATTTTAAATTTTGAAGCAATCAATTATGAAAATATCATAATAATTATCTAAAAAATAAGTACCACCTACGAAAACGAAAATTGTTCAGCACAATGAGCCCTATGATACATGCTTTATTCTAAATCTTCAACCAAAAGCTTAATAATTTTAGGAAATAGATAAGGAATGCTTAATAATTTTAGCAGACCTAGATTACACTTTAAGCAGACTATGCTTAAATCATCTGATGTGGTGCATGTGAATATACAGCTCGGTTCGTCAAAATTAACTAAACAGACAAATCTTAGAGAAAAATTAAATTGATATATTGCAATCAAAGGTGGCCTGAAGGCTGAAGGGCAGTAACCTGCAAAGTGGCATTCTTTCTCAGCAGAGCATTTGCTTGTGTGCCGAATGAGGCCGGACCTCTTCTCACCGGCGCTTGCTGTGATGCCACTTGACCCCCAGGAGGGCTCGCCATCCTCTGGTGCGTGCTCTCTATCTCTATATCTGTATTGAGAATTGTTTATTGGAAGAAAATATAACAAAAGGAATGGGAATTAATGAATCAGAAGAGATTCCAACGCTCAACGCTCTCCCGTTATATATGGTAAATAAAAAGAGAAGAGATGCCCAGATGAGAGGAGACGAAGCGGGGCGCCATTTTAAGGGGACGAATGACGCTCGGCCGAATTGCCCACATACAGTTTTTGCATGGAGACTTGTTCAATGATGTCGCTCTCCATTTCTCCACGGCTCGGCTGGGCTGGGCTGGGCTGGGCTGGTCATTTGTTGAGGACAAGGAAACTTCGAAGTCAAGTTCTATTTGATGTGATCTAATGGGGATAATGAACATATTATCGTATTCATCATCAACCACTCCTCTATGGAGATCTGTGTTTCTACTTTGCCTTATTTTATTTTTTCCACGCGGAGCGTATTCGATTAAAACTATAATTAACTTTTTCAGTTCTAACCAATTTATCCCATAAATTATAACAGTGTATTAAAATATAAATTGAGAAACTTTGTTAAAAAGGTTTAACTAATTTTTTTTTCAATTATATATATATTTTTATTTTAGTTAATGGTGGTTTGTTGGTGGGGCTAAATAGATTTCATTTCATCCACCAAATAATTCGTTAAAACATATTCTAGCTTGGATGTCTAGTTGATGTTTTTTGAGATTTCTTTTGAAGAAGTTGATTGAGCTTTCCTTGATTCCTTTCTTTCCAAATAGTTTTTCATTTACCACTTAATACATTTTTACTTTCATAAATTATTATAATATGATATTTTTTTTATTTGTATATTATTATACTTTATATTATAATTATACTGTTTATGTTAATTTTCTATTTAGAAATTTGCTTTCCACTTTTATAAAAGATATTCAATTTTGTACTCACAATTAAATATTTTTACCTATTTCTTTTATGTACAATCTAATATGTAATATGGCCAAAAGCATCTGAGTGGGCTTAAAAGTTAAGAACATGAGTTATTTTCGTCAAGATCCCAAGTTCAAAATAACCAGAGAACATTAAGGCCTGACAAGTTTCAAATTTCAAATGTAATTTGAACCACAAAAATAACAATACTAAGTCACTAGAAATGATTACTTGTAAGAAAAATTGATTACACAAGCATGGCAAATTGACTGCAACTGAGATTTGTGATCACTAGCAAACTCCCGTCAATATGAGGAGACAAACAAAAACAAGAAGATTATTGTCAATTATCATCATATCCACAACAATATGGCCAACAAATCACAGTAATATTTTGCATCATCATCAGAGGGTGGAAAGTTCAAATCTGGAAACATTTTTCGCTCTTGTCGCTACGGGCTTTCTCCATTCCTTGTAAAGATTGAGATTAAAACTCCTTTCCTGCAAGGGTTTCACATCACATGGCAAATCTTCGCCAGAATTAATGCCATTGTCCACAACTACAGACGGTGGAATGGAATGAAGAGAGCGTAGGTGGATATCAATGCACTGAATGCACTGATGTTAACTTAGACACATGGCAGACGAAACCTTCGAGCTTATCCTTATTGAAGACATGACGTCATCATTGCAGAGAAAATGAAAATCAGTATTTAAATCATTTGGAAAAAAAAAACAGTATTTAAATCATTTGAAAAAAATGCAAGGCTAAACTTTGAATTCGCTTTTCCATGAATCCTATACGACCTCACTAATATGTTCCTGCAGTCGCAATATATTAAAAAGTAGGTAGGCAAATTTTGGAAAAAAAAATAATATAGAATATATTTTTAGTTTTTTAATCACTTTTTGGAAGTTATGAGGAAGAATAATATTTCTATCACACAATTGCTTACACTAAAACCATTAACAAAAGTTACGAGTTGGTGATGTTCTAGCAGTTGCTACCCGTAGTTACTATAAGAAAGAAGCTATAAAAATATGATATCTTTTATCACCAAATTGTGATAGAAAAGAAAATTATTTTACTACAAAATTATCTAGCGTCCGAATTGATTTCATTACTTAGCCATCCATTTCTCAATGTTTTGTCGAAACAAAGATAGTGAAATCTTGTAATAGCATTTCAACTACTTTGTTGCATTCTGTGCAACTACCGGAGCACTACGAGATAATATTGTGTTTGATTCAGCATGCTAATTAAAATACTATCTTCTTGACAATATAGAATTTTAGCTAGCTTTTCTTGACAGAAACAGTCTTCATCTTTCACATTAATTGACGAAAAGTAAGGCAATAAAACAAATAGACAATAGCAACATAGTGTATCAATGTTAAGATGTTGATATCAATAACCATATCTTCTATGCTAGCAGGATAGGAAGATGTAGCAGTGTGAAGTGTTAAAGAAATGTAACTTCGGAAGATATTCTATTGTACTTTATTGTATTCCTCCTTCGGAAATGTTATTCCTCCATTCAGTGATGTCCTTGATGTAATTGTCATGTAAAAGTCATGAGGTAAAACCTTCGTGTAAGTCGGGGCAATAGTACCCACAAAAGTATTTTATAAATGTTAATTTGGGTCTTCCTAGGTAGGTCAACCCTAATTAGAGAACCTGTCCGACCTAGTTAGTTATTTGAGTCACTCACCATATGAATATAAATAGGTGAGGTGCCTCTCTCAGTCACACACACTTTCACTCAAGCATTTCGTAAGAGAGAGAGAGAGAGAGAGAGAGAGAGAGAGAGAGAGCAGAGTAGTCTAGTGCGGAAAGGGAACCTATATTATTGTTCTTGGGGTTTTACACTATACTTGGTCAAAATATTTATTGAGAAAGTTTTGTTGGGTTTTCTCCCCCATGAGGGTTTCCCAAGACAAATCTTTGTGTTCATTTGTGTGGTTGTGCTTGTCTTTCTTTCAGTGATCCTTTGCTTATGGTTATGATGTTATGATGCTAATTGTTTTAGATCTTGTATAACCATTAAAATTCTAACATGAGGTGCACCTATTGAGAAAAGGTTTCGTATCCGCTTGTTTCTTACGTTGTTCGTCAGTTTCAGTGAACAGAGGTGTTGTATGCAAAGGTATAACAATAGAGAGAGAGGTTTGTTGGTGGTCAGTTTATGATAGTGATCGTTATTGATTACCTCCTGGATGGGAAATTTAATGGAACGCTATTGTGGGTTGCATGATGACAAAGAAATAAAGGATTCCCACTGACTGACCGAGAACAACTTACACTAATCAGAAAATGCACAGAGACAATGCCCTCAAGACCTAACCTCATCATTTAAATCAACCTTCCTTTGGACCTTCAACCTCGACCCTACAACCTATACCCTATGCAAGTTGGCTCATCCTTATGCGCAATGCATTGCTGCCTAAACTTGTTATATCAATTGTTTCGGGAACAATGAGTATCGATTACCTAACGTATTTTGTAGCAAAGACCTCAATCAATGAATCAATCTAAACCTAATATTTGGAGGGTCCTTATTTAATTTACTAGTATAAAATAAATAGGATCTCGTGAATCTCCATGTTCCTTAACTCATCTTCTTAATTCACAATAACATCAACCATTACTATTTACATAATGTTGATGTTATTAATATTAGTGTTAATAATGTGAATTGGGTCTAGATCGAGTGGTTGGGGTAATGCTTGTTATCCACCCACAGGAGTTCAAATCCCATAAGTGACATGCTAATATATTAATGAGCATATTGTTGTAATTTCCTTGAGCCCCGCATTTGCAAAGCCTCAAAGATTCTACAAAATGCTTCATAGTTATATTACTAATTAATACAACAATATTAATGCATTAATTATTCTTAATTCATATTAATGTCAATCATTAATATTTGTTAATGTTAATGTTAATATTAATAACATTAATAGGGGTTGGACCAGAAAGCTTAGGGGCTATATATTACAAGGGATATGGGTTAAGCATTAAAACCTTATGAACTATAGGGGTTGGTGTTATAGTTGATTTTACCACACATGGTTAACCACATATTTATGGCCTTCCCTGTCCCTCTGCAGACTCTACAAACCCCATGGAATTTTATTATCCTTTGATGTTCCCAAGTTCATCCCTAAAAAACACATATTTATGGTTGTACGCAACTTTTAAACCCAGATCCGCGTATATACACAACTTTTGACCTTAAACCTGCGTACATCGAGATGTGTGCATAAGTCCAAATATTTTTGGAGTTTTCCTTGATGTGTGTCCGAACCACTTGACTCTTGGCCTTCCATATGCCTCGAAATCGCTCGGATTTGCCTCTCTATTACCCCTTTGGAGTGCTATATAAGGAACCCCTTGGATACACTGAAGAGGAGGAATTGAAGAGCAACAAAACTATAGTCCATTGTTGTCGTAGTTTACTTTTACTTGAGTCTGCATCCTTTTGTCCCTTGGAGCACTTTGTGTTCTTCCCAAGCTTGCCTTTGCTTGTGAGCTTGCTATCGAGAGATGGAGGATTGAAGTGGTGGAGGACTCAGTTTCTCCAGTTCGCAGATGTGCCGACAGAGGTTGTCACTTGTGTAATCTCTGATTTGATTAATAGAAATTCTTCCCCTGTCCATTCAATGTGCAATTGAATGAATATTGAATCCATGGATATGTTTAATTGTTTATACATTGATGAATATATATGTTAGAGTAGATCTAACACCATATTATATAGCATGCTTGCTTTGGTTTACTGTTGTTGAGAGTGAATTGCTAAAGCAAGTGGGATTGGAAAAAGCTCAATGGGGATCTACTTGAACCGTCCAGAACAAGGTACAACCCATGATCCCTTAGTGTTAGATGTTTGGTTTCTCTTGCATATGGGAAATGATTGATTTCTGCAATCTCTCTGCCTGGGGAGATTCCTAGTTGTTTTTTAGGGGGGTTGGGGGCACAATGTGCTTGATCTTATTGGCTTGCTCTATGTTTCTCCCTGTTTATGTGTTGCATTTTATAGTTTGTCCATTCATTGACAGTCCCCTTGATTGGTTTTACTTTGGCTTGCTTTTTACCATTATCTTCTCGGTATACGCGGGTTTGTACTATACAACCACGTATATACGTGAGTTCTGCCTTTATAGCCGTGTACATACACAGGTTTCCGACAAACAATCGCACACATCCTCACTTTTGTGGTTGAATTTGATGTGAGAAGTTGCTAGGTGGGTTGTGGGTGTGGTTGGGTCCTCTTGGGTATCAGTGTTAGCTATTGACTGCTTCTATTGTGACCAGAGACTACTTTTTCATTGATTTTTCTTTGAATTAGTTTTAGTCATTGATCCTTTTTGCTTTGTCATTAGTGCATTACTCTTTTTATCTTGGTGTCTTGTTGGGCTTGTGTTTTATGTTGGCCGCAAAGACTGAGAGTTTTAGATGACTTTTATTTGCATTTTTCATTCTTCTATATTGAAAAATACAAAATAGTTGCATTCTTATTTGCATCTTAGATATGGATTGGAGGAGGTACTTCCATTGGATTGCTTGGATGAGAGTTGTATTTATGCTTTCATATAGGAAAGATTGCATTGACATCAAAGGAATGAATATTTATGCATCTCATGTAGTGGCATACCCCAATTTTTCATTCTACAAATATTGCACTTGGCATTGTTTGTTAGGTGTGCACTTTTATTTCACTGTTGAGTCTTCATATCACTAGTTTCACGACCATTTCTTTTTTAGTAATCACATCCATTAAAATCAATGCATAATTTAAAATGAACTACACATTTTTCTTTTTATAGGGTTCACAAACAATAATAGGATTTAGAGTCTTGGAATAGTTCATTGTGAGTCAATTCTCCAAGACCACTAAAAAAAACAATTAGGTGTCTATGCAGGTGAGAGTGAAATCCTTGGTATAATTAGTGTTTCTCGGGACGCTCCTCTTACACGGGAGTTAAGCATGAGGCAGTGCCCGCGATTGTGATTGGGATGACCCCTGATCACTTTCCATGAGCACCAGAGATATTTCCAGGATTGTATTCGTATCTGGGGGCTCTTTCAAGAGTTTCAGGCTTTGCTACCCTGCCCATATGGTCGATCCCGCCTGCGAATGTCCACCTGAGCATTGGTTATATTGGGGTGACCTTAGTTTCCTTACCTATGTATCACAGGGGGTACTTGCAGAGGTTATTCTATAGGTGTCCTGGTCAGGTAGAGTTTGGACAACACAGTTGCTTTATGCATTGAAGCTGAGGGCCACTATAATTGGTTACGTACCTCTGCTTGTAGTGTATGGGATTTTTGAGCCTATGCAAGACATACCTGTTGCATTTGGGAGCTCACATATCCTCCCCTTGGTTTGCTTGTATTTTGGTTGTAGATGTTCTTAAGAGTGTGCTCTTTGTGTGCTAGTTGGCCTTTGCATAGTTACTTGAGTATATTTATGCTCTCTTGAGTTTGGGTCCTTTTTCGACATGCCTAGTATCTTATCACCCGTCCTCTATCCTAGTATGGACCCTGGTGTTGGACTTGGGGGCATCACAGCCCCTCATTGTGCTCATAGATTTGGGAGTGGTCACATTCCGCCCTCTACTCCATTTGTTGAGGATGTTGACTCCCTTCTCTCGGTTTTTACACCAGTGGTCACCCTCATGTGGGTGGTAGTGGATGCTTGAACATTGGGTCTACACCTTACTTTCCCTTTTATGTCCCATCGTTCACCACATTGTTTCCTTTGGGTGCAGTTGTCATGATCATTCCTCCCTATATCCTATAGTTTGGGTTCTTTATTGACTATTTTGGGTTGTTTTGGACTAATATGGTTGTCATATAGGGTCCAATTTTTTTTACACTCTCTTCAAGTTTTCAACCCATTCGTGCCTATCACAGATATTATGTCTGAACTGCCATATAGGTTAGGATTTCCCATCCTCCTGCACTTATTCATTTCCTTGTGATCGTTCCATCTTAACCTTAGGTACGAACCCATTCCATGGTATCACAAAACCTTCATGATTTTGTTAGAAGTGGTACTATGTGAATGGTAGAGCTTTCCTATATATAGGTGTCCTAGTTAGATCCCTTTTGCATTTGGTATCCATGCTATGAGTCCTCTCTTAGGTCCGGGAGTCCCTTTTAGTCCCACCATGTCCTTGAGCAAGAGATTCATACTCCTCTTGAACTTTATGCTAGCCATTCCCCCGGGACTCCCTTGTATATGTCAAATTGTAATTGCATTATCATGAGTTTTGTTTTCCTTATTGAGCCTTATGCTGGTTTCCTGACTTGAGTATCATCCATATAGCTCGAGCTTATTTCATGTCTAGCAAAGCATAGCCTTTTTACATATCTTTTGTGGCTTGATTCCCCATTTTTTTACCAGGTGGGGACCTTCCCCCAAGTGTCGTTGTCCTGCACATGTTTCCTTGCATTGAGCATAGGTTTGTTCTGTTGCTTGGAACTAGTTTTCCTGTTCCTTGACACTCGTCTCCTCCTATATTTGTAACTATAAAGCACTTTTATTCTTTTTCAAACTTTTTAAAACATCTAAAAAAGTCTAAAAAAATAAAAAAAAACCAAAAAGATGGATGGGAAAAGATGTTATCTTTGGTAGCAGTTGAGTCATGTCGCCTTCGAACAGAGCACTGTATATCACATTCGTTGGTTGGGTATTAGTTTGACTTTAGGATCTGTACTCATTACTTTGATTTTACCTCCACCGACTGGTTAAGCTTCCAGTCCCTATGGGGCCTTTGATGATGCCTCCTGTGTCACAGAGACGTCCCAGTTATGTATTGAGTCTATGTTGCCTACATTCAGTCACCATTTGCCTTTATGCTCTTGTCCGAAGGAAGTTGAAACCTGAGTCAGCCATTTCTCAGTTCTCTTGACTTTGCATGTCAGCCATTATCGGTACTATTACTGGTTCGTGCACATCTTGAGTCCTTCCAAATTATACAGCGTTGTTGAGTACCTCGTGTTGGATGATGGGGGGTGCCTTAATGCCCTCCTTCCAGCAGATTTCATCCCATTGACTTCAGATCATTTATTCTGGGATAGGAGTCTAGAGTCATTGAGTGCCTTGAGTCTTACAGTCATTAGTGATAGGTTCTCTCTCCATCGATAGTTTTGGGAATACATCAATGTCCCCTGATCGATGGATTCTTCCAAGTGTTCGACCTCAACACATTTATTCACACTTGTTAGATTGCACTCTAGTACCTTGATTCCCATTTTCATTATCGGTGGGTGATCTTGCATCTGTTAACAGTATACAACAATGACCGGTAATCAGACGATGGAATACTATGTTCGACCTCGACACCTTTATTCACATAGTAGGAAATGTACTTGTAGCAGTTTGTGTAGAAGACCTTCCAGCTTGGTGGCATTTCATATATGATACCTCCTTGATCGTGCTAGTGTTCATGAGATTTCAGCTCTCGTGACTTGATTCCAGTGTATGTCAGATATCTTCAGCCATTGTGGAGATCTTGATCCATTGTATATCTTCAGCTTCTATGGAGATCCTGATCCATTGTATATCTTCATCACGGAGATTATGATCTATTATATATTGTATGTGGCGATGACCACACATGACACAGTTTGTATATCATACCTATTCATGGCCATCGTACTCTTATGTATCCGGGACTGCTCTATGTATTTGCTGTCACATGCAGAGATTGATTACTGTATTGCTTTGATGGATGGTTGGTTCTTCCACCTGGTTCTTCATCACTCCATTTCTGGGATGGATTATTATAATGTATTTCGGCCATCATGTTACCCCTCTGACCTCACACATTAGGGGGCAACTTTTATAGCTGATTTTACCACACATGGTTCATCACATATTTATGGTCTTTCCCTGTCCCTCTGCATACTCTACAAACCCCATGGAATTTTATTATCCATTAATGTTCCCAAGTCCATCCCTAAAAAACACCTATTTATGGTTGTACGCGACTTTTAAACCAAGATCCACATATATACGTGACTTTTGACCTTAAACCCACATACATTGGGATGTGTGCATAAGTCCAAATATTTTTGTAGTTTTCTTTGATGTATGTCTAAACCACTTGACTCTTGGCCTTCCACATGCCTCGAGTTCGCTCGGATTTTCCTCTCCATTACCCCTTTGGAGTGCTATATAAGGAACCCCTTGGATACATTGAAGAGGAGCAATTGAAGAGCAACAAAACTATATTCCATTGTTGTCGTAGTTTACTTTTACTTGAGTCTGCATCCCTTTGTCCCTTGGAGCACTTTGTGTTCTTCCCAAGCTTGCCTTTGCTTGTGAGCTTGCTATCTATAGATGGAGGATTGAAGTGGTGGAGGCTGTTATCTACCTAAATGGCACTTCTCCATCCGAGTGCCAGTATTCCCTATGTTGGCACACAAAAGGACATTTATGGATTGAAGGTTGCATAAAACACTATAGATGGGCATGTTATGAACTACATTTATCATTCATCCAGCTGGTTATTTTTACCTTTGAATATGTCAATTGTTGTATGCACCTTTTCCTATATGCAACTCACGTACATATGCGCCTTTTATTATGGCATGTCACGTGTTGTACAGAAGTATTTGTTATTGCATCTCATGTATAGATCTGTACGCGGGCTCCCCTTAGAGTAACTCACGTGTCATACGCGGGTTGCCAGTATTAATACCCGCGTACACCTTCCTTTGACATTAAAAATAATAAATCGCGATTATTTGAGATTTGTTAAGCCCTTAACTATAACCATCTAAACTGTCTCAACCTCCTCAACCCTCGAAACTGTCTTATTTCACCAAGTATAAAAAAAGGCCTTGGGAGGGCATTAAGAAAATGATACTTGGAGAGCAAAGTTATGCTGGTGGTGTCTATTCAGAAGTCTTTGGAGCAGTGGAACTCATAATCCTTTGGTTGCAGAGGAGTCCTTGTCTCAGGCATTGGGTTGTAATCTGAACTCATTCACTATTGTTAATAAAGAGAATCCTTCTTCCATATGTGTTTTGAATGTGTTTCATGTATCATGGTTTGATGAATACTTATGATTAAGCACTCTGTATATGATTTATCTAACCTATTTTATATACATGTATCATCTTGCACTTGGAGGATTTTCTCTTGACAGGTGAAGGAGAAGCATCCTTGAAGGCTTTGGAGGAGAAGTAGAGCAGAAGAGGACAAAGCTAGGATCAACCGTCGTGTATCGGGTGATTCTATTCTATCCTCTTATTTCCTTTTCTGTACTCTAGAGTCGATTTCCTGCAAGTTTTATGAGTATGTTGGTAACCCCAGACCTTCGGTTATAAGGTGTTTATTCCTGTACAATAGAACTGGCGGCTCTGCTGGGGAGCCCAGACTGCTATAGGTTGTTTCTGTCACCCTTGACCAGTCTTTGCCTTGAAGTTTGTGTGTGTTATTTTATCCTGGTTCATGCTTACCATAGTGTTTGAAAGCCTTGTGGATTTTTCTTTTTTTTGAGAAAAATTTTGTACCTGTATGCGGGTTGCTCTGATACACAGTCGTGTATAGAGGCTTGCATACGCGGGTTTCCCTCTTGGACAGTCACGTACAGTACGCGAGTTGCCCTTATACACAGTCGCGTACAAGCCTGGGAATAGGGACTTTTAGGCTAGGGTTTGCTTGTCCCTGTCTTTTTGTAATTCCTGTTTGTTAGTTGGCTTTCTTTATGAATACTGTGCAGTTAGTCTGAAGACCTTGGTGACCACACCTGGTGCTTTCTCGTAAAGCCCTTGGGTTTCTTTTGTTTGGATTGTCTTCTGTTGGCATTTTGAAGTAGGTTGGCCTGTTTGGGTTATAGGTTGAAGTGTCTCTATCCAAATCAGTGATCAGGATTTTGGGCATTGTTTTTCCAATCTATCTTTTGATAGTGGTTGGTTTGTCACTTACCTTTGTGAGTTTACAGTGATTTCTTGTCATTGTACACACCCAAGCTAGGGTTCCCGATCTCCCTTTGTTGGTTGATTCTTGGTTTTATTGACCTGTTTACTTCAGTTTGCTTATTTTATACAGTTGATTTGATCCAAGTATACTTAAGTTTAGTGCATTTTAGGTGAATAGTAGAGTTTGAGCATTTTTTAAAAGTGAAAAGAAAAACATTTTCAAGCTTTTGCATAAGTAGTTTTCATTTCAGTTTTAAAATATAATCTCAAAAACTACAAAAACATAGTCTTAGTTTCTCTTTATCGCTTGCATTTGTTCGTCAATATATATTTACAAAAAGAAAAAGAAGTTTGCTTTAATAGTGGCAATTTGCTCTGACAAAAATACACCTTTACTTTTTTATTTCTTATCGAGTCAAAAACACCATAGTTCATCACTCCATTTCCTTCTGAGTAAGAAAAAGCCCTTTAAAATGAACGCAATAATTAAAATTTATTAGTAATTTTTATTTTTAGGGGCCTTTCACCTACTAGCTTAGGCTAGACTTGTGGGATAGGAAGTGTAAACTTCCCATAAGTTTTAAAATTAAGACATAGTGGACCATTCTTTAGGTAAATCCTTGTCTTTATCAATTGTATCTGGGAAGATCCTCTCAAAAGGGAGTAAAGCACAAGGCCACGTGGAGGCATTGGACTGAGGAGATAACCCTCTGATTCCTTGTCAGAATGTAAATCAGGACTTTTACGCATCTGGGGATTCTGTCCTAGACAAAGTTTCGAGCTCAACTACCTTGCCCATGTGTACAATTCAAGCTTGCGACTGTCCCCCCAGACTGTTGGTATAGCTAAGGTAGCCTTTAGTCTCTTGACAATTAGGGTTCATACCTAGGTAAACCGGAAGGCTATTTTCGGTTCACCTTGGATGGGCTTGGAAGGTAACCCTTGTTGTAAGTGTGGAAGGGCGGTGGGTGATTCCTCCGCTTGTGCCTAAGAACCACTTCAAGGACGCCAAGTAATCGTTCTTCAGCTTTCTTCGAGAAAGCATATCTTTCACCCTTGATTGATTGTTTGAGGCTTTAGGATTTTTTATAGTGTGTGCTCTGTGGTTTTGCCTATGTTTAGTTGGCCTTAGGGTTTGATTTGTTAAATTTTCAATCGTGGAGGACCAACCTATAAGAAGGTCAAGAAGGTTGTGAAACCTTCCTCCTCTCGTCACATTGGAACCTCCACCTCTACCCCAAAGGCAGAGATTGGACACGGATGGTTCATTTGAACCGGTAGGAGTAAGTGAAGTTCTAGGTGAACCAGAACTTATAGCTAACCGTTTTGATCTTGATATAGTTGAGATAGAAGACTTGCAGACTGACGAATTTGCAAGGAATTTTAACACACCCTTGACTGATTTAAACGATCATGTGATCGTTCAGGTTAGACCTTTTGATTCACCTGTTTTAGGTGTCCCTGTGGGTAGGATTATGTCTTCTGTGGGAGAAAGTTCTTTTGTGTTCACCACAGCCATTCCGGTTGAAGGGGTACTACCTCCCTTGGTAAGTGCCACTAGATCTAGTATACCTTCTACACCTTTGACTCCAGCGAGCTGGGTGGTCCAACCACCGGTTCACTCAAACCTAGCAGTTACTTCTGGTGATGCGGTTACTGGGATTCCTAGTATACCTACTGTTCCTTCTTCCTTTCCATACACTACCCAAAGTGGTCTGGTAGGATCCTCGGTGTTTGTCCAAGGATTTCCTTGGAATGGGGGGCACATTCCCCCACCACTCCATATGTAGGCCCATCACCTTCGTATGTAGGAGTGCATTTTGGGAACAATACCTCTTATGGGAAAAGTTTTCAAACTCCGATTTCGGCCTTGTTTACAAGCTCTCCCTTTTCGTTGTTTAGCGGAGGGATACTGGCTCCTGTCTTTCAGACCCCAGTTTCGATTGGGATGGCCCGAACTTCTTATACTGCACCTCCCACACACAATCCTGTGGCTTACAGATGGAATCTGTTTTAGAGTAATCTACCCACTTTGCAACCGGTGTCAGGGGGCAACCCCACCTTTACCTATGGGCATTCGGGGGTAGGTCCCTCTAATCCCCAGGCTGGCACATTTAGTGCCCCGGTTCGACCCAAACTTTCATTCCTGGCAACGTTAAACTTGCCAGATTTGTCAAAGTTGATGAATGACCCGGTGAGGCATGACCCCTCATGGCCACATGTTCCCACCAAATTGCCATCAGACATCCCTAAATTCGAGTTCAAAGTTGGTGAATATCCTGGAGCTCATGCCACCACATTCCATTTATGGTGATCTTCGAATTCACTGAATGAAGATTCAGTTAGGTTGAGGCTGTTCCAGAGAACCTTAACAAGTACCGCGACAAAATGGTATATTGAATTGCCTTCTGCTGCTTTCAGTAGTTTCTGGGACTTGGCTAGTGATTTTCTTAGCCACTTTCAGCTTCCGGTCCAATATGATTACGGAACGGACTTGTTATCTACCTTTAGGCAGAACAAGGCTACCCACATCTTGGATCATATCTAAGAGTGGAGGAGTCGAAAGAGCCTTATAAAAGCCACTATCCCCCCTGAGTTCCTTCTAGAGTGGTTCCTTAAATCCCTGTTGCCCTACATATCTAAGGACGTATCCACCTCAGGAGTGACGAATGAAGAAGAAGCCATTCTCAGGGCCCAGCAATTGGATTTGATTTATTCACAATCTGGGATCTTGTATGAGATTATCCTTGAGGCATTAAGGCCTACCCACGATGCGGAGAAGCCTAAGCTTGGACCCCATGCCGATGGTGTGGTTGGGTTCGTCAACTTTCCCACTGTAGAGTCTTTGGCTAAGCAACTTCATCAGTTGTCTGTCAAGTAGTATATGGCGAAGGCAACAAAGGCTGCCCCCTCCCCCTAGAGTGCAAATGTTTTTGCACAAACCTCTCAGAAGGGCAATCAACAGCCCGATGGGAAGAAAAAGAGAGGAAAGAAAGGAGAGGGAAACCAAAACAAGCAGAAGCCCGCGAACAATGCTCATGGGGGCAAGAAAGAAAATAAGAAGGTTAAGTTCTCATGCAAGTTGTGCCACAAAGACCACCTTACTCACCTTTGTCCCCTTATGGAACAAGCCCAGAAGCTGCTTAAAGCTCGACAACTGGTTGTCCTGAAGGATCCTTTTCCCCAAGGACAGAACTCAGCTTCAACTTCTAATGTAGCATGGGGCACTCAAAATGCCCCTGACCCAAACTATATCAACATGGTTCGATCTTAGACTTTGTTATAGATGAGGAATAAAAATTATGAGAAAGAGACTTCTAAGAAGGGTAAAGCTGTAGGTGAAACTTCTAACCCTCTCATGATAAAGAAACCTGCTGAAACTATGCCGAAGATACCGAAAGGTGTCTTCAAGAAGACCTTTCATAACCCTAATGCTAGGGCTGCTTCAAACTACTCCGTGGTTGAAGATTTAGCCCAAACCCCGTGTGCAATGTCAGCTTTAGAGGTGTTACAGAGTTGTCTCGCCCAACAGGATGCCCTCTTAGCAGCTGTAGGCAACATGGACTCATCGAGTCTCATGGCGAAATTTCATTTGTTTGATGTTAAAATTCGCCTACCTTACCATGTAGCCTTATCAATAGATGTCATCCATGGTGGAAAGACCATTGGAAGGGAAGTTGTTGATGAGGGTGCTTCTACATGTGTTATATCCTTGACCTGTTGGAAAGCTCTTGGATCCCCAGAGCTGGTCCCATCAAACACTCTACTTACTGCTTTCGATGGAAGGTCCTTTCGTTTGCATGGTATCCTGTCGACTTTTGAAATTAAGTTGGTAGGCAAAGCAGTGTCTGTTGAGGTGGAAGTGAATGATGCTCCGTTGGACTATAATCTGCTTCTGGGAAGAAACTGGACTTATGCGATGCCTGTATTGCGTCGGTCGTTTTTCGTGTAGTGGTTTTTCCACATGAAGGCAAGTTGGTTACTATTGACCAACTTGATTTTACTCGAAAAGGTCGTTTAGAGTCTAATAAGTCCACTATGCCATTGGTTGATCAGGTCAAACCTGCTGCACAGAGCTTGGGGGCTGGAATGTACACATCACTGATGGGCACATTTGATCTTCCAACCCTGGTTAGTTATATTGGTTCTACTAGTCTGGGCAGGTCCATAGCTACAGTTGTTGATAGGACTGATCCTTGGGTTCTCCCTTCCCCCACGAACCAGAGGTGCCCTTATCGGTAGTGGAAGTAGCTTACCAAGCTATCACTCAAACCACTATTGATCCCATTCCAGATCCTCTAATAGTCTCGGAAGATCTGGAAGAAGTCTATTTTCCCGCATGGGCGAAAAACTCTTTGCACTTTATCGATTGTTTAGACATGGTTTTACCTTCTGATGAAGCCATTTTGGAAGCCATGAGTGGACGTGGTAAGATTTGTGAGGATCTTCACCATCGATCCTATTTTCTTCTAGAACTAAGCAGAATAGAAAATCAAGATTTTCGTTTGAGACTGTCAAAATATGTTAATACACATATCAATCCCTTACCTAGGGAAGGAATGTTTGCCGAGGGGAATATGAAAAATATTTCCGCCACTATACCTATTAACATCTTTGTAAACCCCGATGTCGTGGAAAACATATACATAGGTGCAAATTGCTCTCTTGAAGAGATTGCTATCTATACTGCCCTGTTTAAGGAATTCCGCGATGTCTTTGCCTGGTCATATGAGGAGATGCCAAGCATCGATCCATCGATTGTTGAACACAAAATCCGAGCATATCTTGATGCCAAACTGGTTCGACAAAAGTTAAGACCTGTTGACCTGCGCAAAGCAGTGGCTGTGAAGGCTGAAGTTGAAAAGTTGTTGAAGGTTGGTTTTATCTATCCCATAGCTTTGACAAAATGGGTATCCGACCCTGTTCCTGTTGATAAGAAGCAAGGGACTATCCGCATTTGTATTGAATTTAGAGACCCAAATAAAGCCTGTCCTAAGAACAACTATCCCACACCATTTATAGACCAGATTATAGATGCTTGTGCGGGAAGTGAGGTGTTCTCGTTTATGGATGGTTTCTACGGATACAATCAAATTCAATTAAAACCGGAAGACCAACATAAAACTGTTTTCATTTGTCCTTAGGGTACCTTCACGTACAATAAAATGCCCTTTGTATTGAAAAATGCTGGGGCAACCTTTCAACGGGCTATGAACTTTGCCTTCCATGATATTAAAGCCATTGTCGAACCATACCTTGATGATCTGCCTGCACATTCTCGTAAGAGGATCCAACATCAAGATCATTTACGGTTGATATTTGAGAGATGCAGACATTATAAAATCTGCTTGAATCCCCACAAGTGTGTATTCTGTGTCGAGTCAGGAAGATTGCTCGGGTTCATTGTCTCTAGTAGAGGCATCTGGGTGGATCGATTAAAAGTTGAGGCCATTGTAAATCTGCCTCCTCCTCATTCTATCAGGCAACTTCAAAGCCTACAAGGAAAGTCTAATTTTCTCCAACATTTTATTGTTAACTATGCCAAAATTACTAAGGGTTTCATGCGCCTGCTCAAACAGGACACCCCATTTGTATGGGATGAAACCGCACAACTTGCTTTCGAGGCATTGAAAAAAGCTTTGTTGTCGGCACCCTTATTGCGTCCGCCAGATTATTCTAGGGATTTTATATTATATCTGGCCGCGTCTGAGTCGACCATTGGGGTAGTACTAGTCCAGGAGGATGATAAGCTTGTAGAGCATGCCATTTATTATCTTAGTTGTGCTTTGGTCGGACCTGAACTTAGATATTCCCATGTTGAGAAATTAGCCTTAGCAGCTGTTTATGCTGTTCAGAGGTTACATCACTACATTTTACTGAGGACCACAACAGTATTAGCGGATGTGGATCCGTTTCAATATGTTTTATCCTGACGGATTGTTGGGGGGGAATTTAACAAATGGATAGTCATTCGTCAAGAGTTTGACTTGGATTTTCATTCCGCTAAGTCTAAGAAGTCCTTAGTTTTTGCTGAACTTATAACAGAATTTCCTACTGAAGAAGATGTAGCCGTTGAAGATGACTCATTCCCAGATGAGCACATCTTCTTGATATCCACCTCTGATCCTTGGTATGGGGATATTCTTATATATCTCCAGACTTTGAAGTATCCTGCAGCTTCCTCATGGGAGGAACGACGTAAATTACGCCTTCATGCCAAGAACTACCTCATCATAGGAGATACATTATATCGAAGAGGGGTAGATTCCATTTTGTGTTGATGCCTTACCCATGAGGAAGCAGAGATTGTCCTGAATGATTCCCATAGCGGAGTGTGTGGGGGTCATTTATCTGGGTTAGCAATGGCCCAGAAGATACTGCATGTCGGTTATTTCTGGCCCATGATCTTCAAAGATTGTGTGGAAGCAGTGAAACTTTGTCATCCTTGTTAGCTTTACACCAAGAAAATGCGGTCACATCCTGCTCCGTTATTTCCCGTTGTCTCGGTAGGCCCCTTTATGAAATGGGGGATTGATTATGTGACATGCAACCCAGCCTCGGCTGGGGGGCATAAATACATCATTGTCGCTGTTGACTATTTTACGAGATGGGCAGAGGCAATGCCTACTTTTAAAGCCGACAGGGAAACGACAACTTTCTTCGTATTTAATCAGATTATAGCACGGTTTGGTATACCCAAAGTGATTGTCACTGACCATGGCAGTCATTTTCAAAATAACATGATGACGAAACTGACCACCATGCTCGGATTCAGATAAGAACATTCATCTTCGTACTATCCGCAAGCAAATGGTCAAGTTGAGGCTGTAAACAAGACTTTAAAGACTATCCTTAAACATACAATTGATGCAACCCGTTCTAACTGGCACATCATGCTATATCTCTCTCTTTGGGCCTACCGAACTAACGTAAAAACTGCTACGGGTTTCTCCCCCTTCCAACTAGTTCATGGAGTGGAAGCAGTTACCCCGATTGAGTGTGAAATCCCATTTCTAAAAAGAGCTATTCATGTGTTACCTGATACGATAGAGCTTGAGGAACGTCTGGTACATTTAGAACACCTTGATGAACATCGTAGAGATGTGCTAACCGCTAATCACGCTCATAAGAATAGGGTCAAAACTCAATATGATAAATCGGTCAAACCTCAGGTTTTCTCTGAGGGGGAACTTGTCTTGCTTTGGGACCAAGACAAAGAACCCTTGGGGGCAGGAAAATTCAAGGCCATGTGGTTAGGACCTTATGTTGTGTCAAAAGTCTTGAAGAAGGGCGCATATGAGTTAATTGATTTTGATGGGAATAAGCTGCCTGAGCCTAGAAATGGGCTCTGCCTGAAGAAGTACTATGCTTAGGCTTAGCTCTTTTTCTTGTAATTTTATTGTATGTATTTTTATGTACATTAGGTTGTCGGTTTTGCTTTTTATACCATATGCTGGTTGTTGCAGATGTCTTCTGAAAGGTATATAGGGTTCGCTGATGGCGCCAGTCCCCACACTTGTAATCTAGCTTCAGCAGCATGGGTCATTTACTCTCCCTTAGGACAACTAGTTGCCACAGGAGGCGCTTGTTTAGGTCTTACTTCTAATAATGTTGCTGAGTATAGGGCTATAATTGAGCTTCTATGGGATGCTTTGTCATGTGGTATCACCCAACTCGAGGCCTGTCTAGACTCTCAGCTGGTGGTCTCCTAACTCAATCAAGCTTATCAGGTACGAAATCATATTCTATTACGTTAGTTCATGCAAATTCGGTTATTGGAAAGAAATTTTGACGTTATTATATTCAATCACATTCCACGAAATTAGAATTCATTGACTGATGCATATGCTAATTACATTTTAGATTGGCATCTAACACACATTTCATAAAAATATACAGCATGCTCATAAAAAACACTTGTAAATAAACCGACAACAATATATATATATATATATATGTAAAATATATGTCCATAGATAGGTTGAGTCTGATCCTCAGATCCCGTCATAACTGTATAATATACAAAAATGTGGATCAGAGTCCAAAAATTTCCTAGATCTAAGCAGGACCACCCTGGTCACTTGGGCCACCTTAGTCCCCATGGTCTCTCTGTACTCTGGCTTCCTCAGCCTCTTCGACTTCGGCAGCCTCCACAGCATCTATGTATACCAGAACTGCTTTGGCTACTCGCCTCAAAAGGTGTAACCAGACAGGTGGAACCCCAACTACAAACTCCTGCATGACGACTGGTATATGCTCTATCCACAAGGTGGGAACTCTTTGGGTTAGCCTGGCCAGCTTTCCCTCTAGAACCCTAATCAGCCCCGGGTCTTCTCCTATGATAGGATGAACAAACATGCGTAGATGCCCCTCAGGGCGGACCAGTCCAATATCTGCATTTTGACATGTTTATAAGATTAAGACTTGTATACATATGTATATATCTATCATTTTAAAATTCATAAAAATTTTAAAAATGTTAAAAAATTTAAAAATTGTTTACCTAGCTCTCCCCATGCTCCTCCTGGAGGGAGGACAAGGTCTGGATCACCTAGGAAATCCATGCCGGCATATGGAACTGCTCTAGTGCCGGTAGCTGTCACTCCCACCAGATGTATAAGTCATCATCATATACACTCTGCACTGTGTCTCCTCCTCCTTGATGGAGGAAGATGTCTCCCCATCTGCTCAGCCTTGGCTGACGTGGAGTTCGGACTGGTGGAGGTATGGCGGGGCTCAACCCTGGTACTCTCTCTCGAAGAAGGCAACCAATATGCTAGAATAACCAAAGTTCTTTTGCCTTCCTCTCTTGCAATCGGAGATTTTTCTTTTCATGACAGGGACAACTCCCGAACACCAATCATAGAGGGCACCATGCATGCAATCCACCGCTAACCTCATTTGGTTCCGTGTAGCTAAATGTAAAGAGGAGGATCGTGCAATCCTCATGATGGTGCTCATCAGTACCTGTAGTGTAAAGTCACGGATATGTGCAATAGGGACACAACTCCCTCTCTTCTGGGTACCTGGTGTGCAAAACACATCTATGTAGTTCTGGACACTTAAAGGGTCACCGCCCCTGCCGGTGCCCTCTAAGTTGACCGGTGCTCCTCGTCGTGACAGACCGGTAATGAAATACATGTCCTCTATAGTAATCTCCAAAGTCTCACCTTGTAGATCAAACATCCCCAAATCGTGATCCCAATAGTTTATCATGAACTCCAATAGGCGGACATTGGCCCGCATGGGTGATGTGCAAAATAACTTTAATAACCCACTTGTTCGTAATGCATGTACGGTGGGCACACTTTGGAGAGCTTCTTGGTCCATTGTTTAATGTTCTTGTTCCCTCCATTCCAACACCATCTTCACACCTAGCAAAACAAGTAATTTGATTCATTAATTTCATATAAAATTTCAATTTTTTTTTACTATAATTAGCTTTTTCTCCTTCACGCAGTACACGCGACTATCTAGTTAGACATGTCACGTACTATACGTGAATGTCTCTAAAGGAAACTTGCGTACAGAACGTGTGTATGCGAGTCTTTACACTGTGAACCCACGTACGCACCGTGACATACTTTAGGATGCTTTTAATAATGAAATTGGGACTCAAAATTAATATTTGCTAGGATCAAAATGAAGAGCTCGGGGTGTAGGCTTACTTGCAACTTGCGGAATTTGATTTTGTCCACTAGATTGTCCACAATGATCGAATGAAGGTAGAGGTAAAAACTTGCTTCTTATGGCTAAAAATTCAAAATGGTGAGTTTTGTTTTGATTTTGAACTATTTATAGAAATTTTATTTTTAAAAGTGGGTTTTTCCTATAGTTTGAAATCTGTTTAACTAATCGTATATTTCTTTTTGCCTTGAAACAGGTTTTTCATCATTATAAGGTGTTTTTTGCTCCAATATGGTGGTTTTGTCGTTTCCAATGCATTTTTGGCATCTATACTCAATTCGCATTAACCTTAGCAATCAACATTTTGCCATGGACTATGGTATTATAAACCATTAGTTCCCTATTTTTACCATTGTTCTTCCGTGGATAGGACCCTTTTTTGATGAGTATCTTCCTTTAAAACCTATGTTGTCCTTTGATACTCATGGCGCAACTGTTTCAGGTACAGGGGTATCATTTTAGCTATTTTTCACGCCAAATAGAGCTTCTTTTGAATATCTTTTTACAAGCCATCCCTTTATAGGACTCCCCACCCTTATGGAGTTTCTTTAGGCCTAGGTCTGACTCCTTCAAAACAGATTTGACTGCCAAGTTAACTTGTCTATTCAAGCTCGTTAAGAATATGTGAATGGGCATCTGCATCGGTGGTAGGTTATCTCTTTCTCGGACCATGCGGAATAATACGAGAAGTGATCCCTCTCTTTTCTATTTGAATTGAGAAGAGTATTCTCAGGCATAGGTTTATCACTTTTCCGGACCCGAGGGACTAAATTTACGGAAAAGGAACGCCCGGTATGAGCTTAGTTTTCTCTTTTTCGTGCTCTGGACCTAAACATGAAAAAGATTCCGAGTGTACTTTGTGTCTTTGTCACGCTTGTTAAACACTTAAGAACAAAGCAATGAGTTTATTGTTGTAAGCCCCATTTCTCGTAATCAAATGGATCTTTCCAAGTGATCTTGCTTTCCTTCACACTGGTAAAACTCAAGCTATTTTAGGCTATTTTGGAAGGAGTGTTGGGTAGGTGGTAATTTAGCCTTTTTCGGACCCCCCTGACTAAGTACAAAAAAGGTTCACCTTTTCTTCTACGGAAGTTAAGATATTTCTTTTGTGGTATGTTTTATACTTTTTCGGCCTCAGGAGACTAAATTGGACGAAAAAGGATCCCCCTGGAGTCTTCTTTGGAGTTTTCAGACTCTCTAAATGTGAAAACACCAACTGGGCATGTACTAGTTCCGGCTCATTAAATCCACAAATCAGTGACACTATCAAGCATTATTTTCCTGTCTCTTCAATCTTGTTAAAAAATGAAGAGGGATCCGAGTTGACTTTCTTGGACTCGTTAAAATTTAACAAGGAAGGTAAGGAAGAAGTTTTCTCTTGTTTTCAGTAGTGGCAGCATGTCATGCTTGAACGTAGCGCTCTCTGTTTTTTCCGATACCCATGTCTCAGTGTTCACTTTTCGTTCAGCTATTACTTTGAGTTTCCTACTCCTCCTCTTGTCCGTTATACCTGGGGAATCTGATCATGTCTCCTACATGATAGATAATTCTAGTTGTTCTATCTATGAGTTAAAATCTGCCTTGGGTCATCTCTCTGTCGTGCTCATTGTTCAAGGACTCAACCCAATGTTTGATCTTTATCCTGATCCCATCATTGTTATATCTATTATCTATTGTGTTTCCCTTCTTTTGCCTAGTTCCTAGTCACTCTTGTAATATGTTGGAGGATCTATTTCCTTCCTTATCACAACATGGTTCCATTTCAGTACTTCTTGATGACAAAGACCTAGAGTTTTGACGATCGTACCTCAGAATTCACTTTCATCATTGGTGAATTCCTTTGCTTCAGTTGTCGATTATAACCTATTGATTGACAAACTGTTGAATCCTTTCCATGTTCGCCTTCAACCTACATTTATTCACATGGCTTGGATTGTACTAGTTCTTTGGGATTGTTTATGAAGACCTTAGTTCCTCACATGTGAACTAAGTTGTGCAAGATTATGTTCCATTTATGTTCACAGCTTCCAGATCTTCGAAGACTCATCATTATTGTATATTGTGGCTTCGATCCACCTTTGTAATATACGTGGTCTAGTACCCGTATCATATGATGTACTCAAATCTTGTAAAGGAGCTAGTGTTCCAGTATATTGAACATAGCATCCTCAGATATGACTTTGTCTATGACATTATTAAGTATTTGTTTCAAGTACTCCCTCTACTCCATTGGATTTCGGAGTTCTCCAAAGATAAATATTATAATGTATTTCGGCCATCGCTTCCCTCTGACCTCACACATTAGGGGGCATTTGTTATCTACCTAAATGGAACTTCTCCGTCCGAGTGCCGACATTCCCTATGTTGGCACACGAAAGGACATTTATGGATTGAAAGTTGCCTAAAACACTATAGATGGGGATGTTATGAACTACATTTATCATTCATCCAGCTGGTTATTTTTACCTTTGAATATGTCAAGTGCTGTACTCACCTTTTCCTATGCAGCTCGTGTACATACGCGCCTTTTATTATGGCATGTCACGTGTTGTACGCGAGTATTTGTTATTGCATCCCGCATATAGATCTGTACGTGGGATCCCCTTAGATCAACTCGTGTGTCATATGAGGGTTTCCAGTATTAATACCCGTGTACACCTTCCTTTGACATTAAAAATAATAAATTGCGATTATTTGAGATTTGTTAAGCCCTTAACTATAACCATCTTAACTATCTCAACCTCCTCAACCCTCAAAACTGCCTTATTTCACTAAGTATAAATAAAGGCCTTGGGGAGGGCATTAAGAAAAGGATACTTGGAGAGCAAAGTTATGCTGGTGGTGTCTATTCAGAAGTATTTGGAGCAATGGAACTCATAATCCTTTGGTTGTAGATGAGTCCTTGTCTTAGGCATTGGGTTGTAATCTGAACTCATTCACTATTGTTAATAAAGAGAATCCTTCTTCCATATGTGTTTTGAATGTCTTTCATGTATCATGGTTTGATGAATACTTATGATTAAGCACTCTGTATATGATTTATCTAATTAACCTGTTTTATATACATGTATCATCTTGCACTTGGAGGATTTTCTCTTGATAGGTGAAGGAGAAGCATCCCTGAAGGCTTTGGAGGAGAAGCAAAGTGGAAGAGGACAAAGGTAGGATCAACCGTCGTGTATCGGGTGAGTCTATTCTATCCTCTTATTTCCTTTTTTGTACTCTAGAGTCAATTGCCTGCAAGTTTTATGAGTATGTTGGTAACCCTAGACCTTCGGTTATTAGGTGTTTATTCCTGTACAATAGAGGCCCAGGTGGACGAATCGGGTTCTCCGGTTCGCAGATGTGCCGATAGAGGTTGTCACTTGTCTAATCTCTAATTTGATTAATAGAAATATCTTTTCTTGTCCATTTAATGTGCAATTGAATGAATATTGAATCCATGGATATGTTTAATTGTTTATACATTGATGAATTTATATGCTAGAGTAGATCTAACACCATATTATATAGCATGCTTGTCTTGGTTTACTGTTGTTGAGAGTGAATTGATAAAGCAAGCGGGATTGGAAAAAGCTCAATGGGGATCTACTTCAACCCTCTGAAACAAGGTACGACCCATTATCCCTTAGTGTTATATGTTTGGTTTCTCTTGCATACAGGAAAGGATTGATTTCTGCGGTCTCTCTCTCTGTTGTGGTACACCCCAAGCCATAGGAAATTTCTCTCCATAATAGTTGGGTATATTTTGATTAGGTTTTAGAGATAATAGGGTTTATAAGGTTCACAAAGTATAACTACTAGAAGGGTTAGTATTTAGGGATAGTAATATGTTGGATTAAGGGATATATTGTTATTATTTTATGTTATATAATGATAAATTAATATATTCGTGAACCTCCATGATCCTTAACTCGTCTTCTTATGTCAATTCTTCCTCACATAGGTTCTAATGATGTATTAGTTGTTTCAAATTTTTTATTTTCCTATGATGTGTCATACTATCCTATGTGTGGGTATGATGTGTACATCATACCTCAAACCAAAATGTGGATTGTTGATCCTCAAACCAAAATGTTCCATGAAATTGATTCTATATATTTTCCTAATATTTAATACCTCTGTGGGTTTCTTCCAAGATAAACCAAATTTTCGATATCACATCTAGTGAATGTATAACTTTATGTACCGATTCTATTATTGGAAAGTTCTTCTCCATCAATCTCTCATTAGAACCTCATGTGCTCCTCTAGGTCCATGTGGCATTTGTATCTATTCACTAGGCCAACTCATGTTGGGCGAAATCTCAGTAACATGCTCACCACCACTTACGCCGAGCTTTGCAAAGTCTCTTTATGTCTGAAGATGGGTCATGCTTTGAATTACCCTATTTGGGGCATTCTAAAATAGGGAGACCATTTTATATCATATCATTTGAAATCCTTATCAAGAACCAAATTAAGTATAACATATATGAGAAGGAAATTTATGCATTGGTTATGAGTTTAAAAAACTGGTATCATTATTTGATAGGTATAGAAACCATGCTCCACATAGATCACCATTTTTTTATTATCTTTCTTAATTCACAATCTAAGATTTAGGAAAAATGGAACCTCAAATACATTGCATATATCTAATATTTTCATTTGGCACTCAGATACAAGAACGAGTCACGCAATTAAGTAGCATATCTTTTGATTCGTTTACTTATCCTACTCTTTACTTTTGGAGAAGAGACTCCCTACTTTTGATGACTATAGACAACAACATGTCATAAATACAGTGTTTGGTATGATTGTATATGCTCTATAACTCCCTATTACAATGAACTATAAGCCATTTCTAGATTACGTACTCTAAGAGGGATGGTTTTAGCAGTTGCAACAAATTTGTGTACCTACTACTAAGGCCTATTTTCTATTTTGATTAAGGAAGTACATTCGTCTCTCTATGGATGACACTTCGTCATACAAAATATTCTCTTTCATTTTTATAAATATTTCAATTGTTCGAACATGTTAGTGACCTAATGAGGGAATGTTCCTTGCGAAGCCAGAATAATCATAACAATCACAAGCTTGGATTGTACCATCCACTTCCACTTCCTACATGTCATTGGGAGGATGTTTCTAAGGATTTTATTTTAGGCTTTACAACTACTTGCCCTTTTTGAGTTTCCATTCACCTTACCAGGTCCTACTTTGCAGAAACATCTAAATGCCTAGAAATAGACAACATTTGTGAAAGATATAGTACATATTCACCTCTAGATATGCAACGCCCTTTAGAGTAACCAAGCACACATCAAGATGTTATGTGATCACCATCATACCATTACTTTATTCTAGGTCAATGATAAGGTTTGCCTATATCTTCAAAACAATGTTTCTAGGGAGCTAAACATCATAAGATTAATCCCCTTTGTAGTAGGTTGGTGAAAATGCCTTAAACTAGAGCTTCCATCATAATTGGGTATTCATTCAATAGTTAATGTCTCCCATATCTAGCTATATAGTTGGGAAAAGTTATCCCCATCTTTCATCCAATGAAAAACATCCAAGATCTCTAGCATGTACTGGAAAGTGATACCTTGATGGAGGTGTGACACCAATCCACTTGTCATGGCATTATGACTACATATACTTTGGGGAAACAAGGGTAAACTGCCTACCCAAGTTAAACGGTTTCGATAAGATGAATTTACAACTTGTTTTCCTTATATTGGTTTGTAAGTGTGGTATTTGTATCTTCAAACATGGAGGAAATGACATTAAATCCAAGAAAAGAAGACAATGGAGGATAACAATGTTACAACATAATAGTGCAATTAAATTGTAATTAGTTTTTATTAATAAAATAAAAAATATGGTATGATCAATGTTAACTACCCCATTTTTTAAATTCAACACTTCTAAAGGTTTGATAACATTCCCTCCTTCCACAAACAAGCATTACCTAGATAAGCGACTCTCCTCTGTGTGACTTAGCAGCCCCCCAACATTACCCTCTCCTCGGTGTCGAGGGAATCTCGTTTCTTCCTCGAACCTCCTCATAATCCTAAACTGGCATTAGGGTTCCCATATTCCTTACACTGTAAAGATGACGGTGACCGAATTACATGGTTGTAAGTATAGGATTTTAATAGTTGAATGACATTGTAATTAATACACAATACACACACACACACACAAACACACACACACACACACACACATATATAGAGAGAGAATGGCAACACAGTTTCTACTCATCTTTGATAAAGACTGATTTTTGGATTGAATCCTACCATAGCAAATCTATGTCTCAATCATAGTTTGATCATAAAGTTAGATAAAGAGGAAAATTGATCTCATCAAAAGATATTGTGATAGCTAAAGAGAAAATATGAAATTCATGGCTTACACCGTTCTGAAATATACTTGAAATTTGATCGAATTTGTACATAATTCGAAAAACCAATGGGTATTTATTATTTCTTGAATAAATGGACTTGAGCTTAATTCTAGTCGAACTGATTCCGAGAGAACAACGACTGTGATTATAGATTTGTTCCCGGTGGGACTACAGCAGATTTTTTTAGATAATTTATTATTTTCCAGGTAGCATTTCAGAATTCAATCGCCAAGAAATGCTACCACAACATCCTCAAGGGAGTCGTTTAGGTTATGAAAACCTAAACATGGCGTCATCGCCACTGAAGAAGAAGAAGCGTTATCCATAAGAAGATTGGAGCCATTGTGTGGGCTATTGATGATGTTGTTATTGTCTTCCCCGAATGCACTAGCAACACTAGTAATTCCTTGCTGAGGAAAATACAGTGTGTTCATCGTTACGGAGCCATAATTTGTCTAAGACAAGATATTGTTGCTCATAGACATATATAGTTAATGCAGCTTGATCGACACATGCTATCCGACAGAAGCGCCATAGATTTGTGATTATCGGTTGGCAATGGAAATGGCAATGGCAAGCAATATCTTCTTTGATCAGTGGTGGTGTTAAAAGTAGGAGAAGGTGCAACCATTGACAACTCGACGGCAGCGGCGACAACAATGGCATGGATATCGCGTGGTGTGTAATGACAGGGATAGGGAACTAAAGGAGGAAAATCACCGAAATTGAGAAAACTAGTAGGCCCCCTCAAACACAAAGATGTCGCATCATAATCCCTAACATCCTATTCGATAGTGTTGTAAGAGCCCAACCAAACCCTAGAATGACAGTTGGGCATCCAGATATCGGCTACCCATTTACCCCATGATCGTTTTCTGACGGCTCTATAACGCTTAATCATTCAGTTGTTGCCCGACTCAACTTGAACTGATTTGGACGTAATTATTTCCCTGGTTCCATTCCTCCTACTGTCTTCCATCCCGGCCAACATCCTACTCAACAAACAATAGTACTCGTCATGGACCATGGAAGAAGAATTATTAACCAAGAATTCCTTATCTTAGTGTTGGCCAATTGCAATGGCCAATTTGTGAGTTGCTCTAGTCACGAGTATTTTCGTTCGTGGGGTCTGCAATATATAAGGCACAGAAGAGGAGGACAAGGATGCTTCCTGTTGAATTTCTCAATCAAAATAAAAAAAATGAGTTTTCTAATCTAGTGGAGCCATGCCTCTTATCTTTGAAAGAAACAGTTTCTATCTTTCACATTAATTGAGGGAAAGGAAGGCACTATGGAGCTTGGAGCTTCTTACCATCTGATCGTTGGCTGACTACAGTGTGACTGACATTAACCCGTCACCACGGGGTGTGCAACAATCCTCGAGAAAAACATCATACCTACAACCTCGTGTGCAACCAATGACGTTTAATAAAAATAGATTTTATTAAAATTACGTTTAATAAAAATTTGGTTTTACAAAGTTAAACTATGAAAAACATAAAAATTTGTTATTGTAAGCGAAAACTATATATCCCATATGCCTACGAGGACATAACAATTTACCACTTATATTGAAATCTTATATATAAAAGTATACACAATAAAACTTTAAAAACATGACTTAAATTTGTATAGTGGTTATTGTCCTATGATAATATATATATATAATAAATTAAAAATAACGTAAAATATTGTATATTATATTTAAAAAAATATTTTTAAAAATAATAAAAATAAATTGAAACCATTAATATATTAACTTAGCACCTTACACGAATATCTCATAAATAATTCCAAATTTAAAATATACAATGTTAGAAAATATCACTTCCATCTCTAGAGACTTTAAGAAATATTCAAACATTAATGTGAGATCACAAACTTAAGTTTAAGAAATAAAAAAATATTAATGCGAAATAGACTTAGTAAAGCCTTTGACTTATTAGATAATCTATTAGCTTTGCACCTTACACGAATATCTCATTTAATTCCAAATTTAAAATATAACTTCCATCTCAACAAACTTTAAGAAATATTCAAACATTAATGTGAAATCACAAATCAAGTTTAAGAAATAAAAAAATATTAATATGAAATAGACTTAGTAAAGCCTTTGACTTATTAGATAAGTCCATACTAAATTATTGTATAATAAGTGCATACTAAATTATTGAATAGATATTTTAAATTATTTAATTAATATAAATATAAATTATTGTATAATAAGTGCATACTATAGGACAATGGAATGAAGCGCGGCAGATTTTCATTGCGGCTAGGGCCTAAACCCTAGCCGCCGCTTTGGATTTCGTTTGCAGGGGCGAGGTCTTGGCCTGTAGCAGCCGTTCAGGGTTCGTTTGCTTGCAGGGCCACGGAACGGCGGTTTTCAGTGCGTCTCTTCTGCGTTTTTTGTTTTTGCATGCGTTTTGGAGCATGGGTTTGGCTTGCCTCCGCGACTTGCTTTGGTGGTCGCCGTCTTTAGAGATGGGAGAAAATCCATTGGAAGCTTTCAAAGCTTTAGTCCGTTCGGCAGGACCTAAAGCCAAGCCTTCTCTCTCGTCTAAGTTTGTTAAGAAGATGGAGGAGATCCCTTCTCTGGAGCTATCTCCAGAAGAGCCTTGCAATCTTGCCCTCCACCTAGCAGAAAACGCCCTCATTGGAAAGTTTACGGGGTTATGGCCTAGCCCCAAATCGGTGGAGGCATGGATGGAAGACCGTTGGAAGCCGTTGATGCATGGAATCGTTTCTCTGCATGCAGTAGGCAGGGGTTTTTTTGCCTTCAGCTTCTCGAGGAAAGAAGACCGTGATCTAGTTTTCAGATCTGGTCCCTATTTCATGGGGTCAAGAGGGCTGTTCTTAGCCCCCTGGACTCTCGATTTCAATCCTGGAGCTAAGATCACCGCAGCCCCTGTTTGGGTTAGGCTGCCTCATCTTCCCTTACATCTCTGGGGGAAAGGATCTCTGGAGGACATTGGAAATAAGCTTGGGCGGTTCCTGGATAGCGCGGCGCCGAAAGGGGACCAATTTACCTGCGCTCGTATATGTGTTGAGGTTAACCTCGAGAAAGGACTTCCGGAAGCCATTCAGCTCTCCCTAGGAGAATGGTGCCATATCCAAGAGCTGGATTACGAGCAGATACCGTTTAAGTGCCTCCAGTGCCATGCTTACGGTCATTTCGCAAAAAGCTGCCCCAAAGCCTCTGAGGATGCAGGACCAGCCAAAGAAGGTGATTTTCAGCCAGTATCTAACCGGCGAAGGCAGCTAAGGCGAAAGGAGCCAGCCCAGGCTCCGAAGGCCACTCCCCCAATAGAGGCAACTCTAGAAAATAAAAACAGCTTTGATGCGCTGAAGGAAGATGAAGTCCTAGATCCAGAAGCAACAGCAGTTAAGGAAGATCCACCGGCAGATGAAAGCCTTCAGGATTCCGCCCCCGAAATTCGGGCTTCAGATCCTGAACCCTCTGCCCCTACAGGTCTGGTTGTTTCAGTCCCCTCTAGCGGCTCTATGGAAACTTCTGATCCTGAAGACATTTCAGTCCCGTCTCCTCCCCTTACCCGAGGGCGAAAGTCCAATAAAGCACGTAGAGAAAAGGAGGCGACCTCCAGCATTTCTTTAGGCTCTCAGAAAAGGCTGGACCCTTTCTTTAAGGGGCAAATTTCATCCCACTCGGTTTAATGCTTTGCTTCTGTCTTCTTCTTTGCTCACAGTTTGTGAGAATTTACTCATGCAAGCATTTTTTGTCATTTTCTCGAATTAGCTCTAGTCGTGGAAGGGATTTGTCTCCCAAGACTTTCACAAGAAGGTTGGCAGCACTGTTAGAGGTCACCAACTTTCTTCAGATTTGTAACTTTCTGATTCTGGCTTGCCAGAATGCCGATTAATGCCACATAACCGTTCCCGTTAAAAAAAGAAAGAAAGTGCATACTATAGATATTTTAAATTATTTCATTAATATAAATATTTAATGGATGATTCATGTGAACGTAAAGAAATGAATGTCACTTTTCTACCAAGGTTTAATTTGTATAATTGACATGTTTGCTCTTGTTGAGTCTCTATGCAATGAATGAGTGGACCTACGTTTGATTCTTACAGGGCCTTGACATAAAAAGTAAACTCAAGGCCCATCACTTTCACGTGTGTAAAAAATGCGAACATAAAGGAAAATTGTTTCTCTCGTTGACCATTAAATGATAAGCTTCCTTTTCCTTTGGTTTAGGTAAACTGAAAAATTAAAATGTGTTTTAAAACAAAAAAAAATCAAAACAAACTTGTAACTATATATTTAATTTCAAAGGTTACTTTCATAAATTAATTAAATGTAGTTATCAATACTTACGAGGAAAACTGGTTAGTGCTATATTTAAATTTATAATATCTTTTATAACATTTTTGCAATAATTATTTGTTTTTATAACATTTTTGCAATCATTATTTGTGAAATATATCTAGTTACGTCGTAGGCATTTTCACAATGAAAGAAGTTGTCTCAGAAGATTCTTCGTCTCCCTGGCCACCAACCTTCTGAAACTTGTCGCATGGTAATTGGCGATTCTATTCATAGCACACAATGGTTAATTTTTTCGGTTCTTATATCCCGTGATCTGGGAGGGACCGAATAAGGTGACCTGAGGTTTATCGGTTCTTCCTGGGCACTAACCTTCCAACAAGTGTCACTTGGTACTTGACGGGATTATTCACAGCAAGTGATGGTTAAATTTTTCGGTTCTTATATCCCATGATCCGACAGGGACGGAACGAGGCAACATGAATTTTATTGGTTAAGTAGATGTTCTGAAAACGATCAGGCTTTATTCTGTCTGTTCGTATTTTTTTCCATGTAACTTCTTCCTTCACCCAAGTCCATCCCTATTTTAAACTCCCTTTGAGTTATTTTTGATGGTTCTGCCTCTAAATTTGTTGGAGATTGTAGCTTTTAAATTGTACAAACATTTCTTGTCGGAAATCAGATCTTGGGGAATAGGACATAGGATTTATGCAATCTGAAATGTTTGAAAATCGGAAAATATGGTGTTCATTATTCGCAAATTCTAAAATGGGGAATTGATAATTAGGACATATTGTGTTCCTGATTGGAAAACATAGAACCTAGATTTTCGCATTCCGAAATGTCGAAAATAGAAAATAGGAACATCGACATGTTCGTATTTGAACACAGGGTTTCTGGATATGTTGCAAAATCAGAAATCGGAAGATAGAGGTTCCTAATTGAAAAACATTAGATTTCTGGATTCCAAAATGTCAGAAATCGACAATATGAACATGGACATATTTGTATAGTTCAAACATATACAAACCAAAGTAATCAAATATGTTAATGAATAACATGTTCCGACAGGTTCGTATTTGTACACATAGGATTTCTGTATATGTTGCAAAATAGGAAATTAGAAGATAGCATGTTCGTATTGTTCAAATAAAGAACACATGACATGGATTTTCGGATTCCGAAATGTCGGAAGTCGACAATAGCCGGAACATGGACATGTTCGTATTTCAACACAAAATTTATGCAATCTCAAATGTCGCAAAATCAGAAAACGTTATGACATAGGACATAGGAGTCCTGCAATCCGAAATGTCGCAAAATCGAAAAATATGGTGTTCCTTATTCGCAAATTCTAAATTGGGGAATTGAAAACCGGAACATATGGTGTTCCTTATTGAAAAACATAGGACATAAATTTCTGGATTCCGAAATGTCGGAAATCGGAAATAGGAACATCGACATGTTCATATTTGAACATGGGATTTCTGAATATTTTTCTTATTGGAAAACATAGCACATAGATTTCCAGATTACGAAATGTTGGAAATCGCCAATAGGAACATGAACATGTTTGTATTTGAACACATACGATTTTTGCTCAATATGAAATATATTAATGAATAACAACAACCAGAATAATGAAATATGTTAATGTGAATAATTTTGTTTTTATATATCCATTTTATTCTGGTCAAATGATTATGTTACATTCGATTTATTTTTTATTTTTTCATTCTTAGTTTCAATTCACATGAAAAAATAGCCATCAAGTTATGGAGACTATGGTAACTAAATATTCTATTTCACTATTGCTACATGGTGCTGTTAACCTTTGCTTGCTGGTACAGGTCTCCGCATTAAACCAAGTGAACTCACTCAAATCATCATGTATTCGATTCTGAATCTCTATCTCGGACGACCTTCACAAGCATGAGCTACTGCTTCCAGTTATATATAGTGATCTTGTAGAAAATGTACAACTAAAAGAAGGAACTGTAATCAAAATTGCCCAATGTTCATGCAACATTGTACATAATGTAACATACGCTTAATTTCCTCTTTCTTTTTCTCTCAATCAGTTTCACACTGTTCATGCATCCAATGTTTTTCTCTCCCATTCATGTCTAACATACTTCATCTCATAGGACTATTGCATTGATTGCACTCGAGGTTGTTATAGTGGATGGAACAATTATTGGAGATCCTGCACCTTACCACTTACCTGTACCTTCTCCTTCGAAAAGTAGTTGCTCTGTTCCAATCAACACTTGCTCAATCAATGAAAACCCTAACTTTGTTGGATTAACTATCCCATTCACATCACTCTCATGTTCTAGCAAAGTTTGGAACATTCAAGGCCAAGTTACTGGCAAGACAAACATACATGAATATGGGATAAATTTTTGAAAAGCTGTAATGAAAAGCCGTAATGAAATTTTTCTAGGTTCCACCTCAACCATCCAACCATGCTTAAATGACTATCCCTTAATACCTTTATGTTGCTTTAACTTTAAAACTATTGAGGAGATTCAAACTATACCAGTAAATTCAATGGTTGACCTTATTGGACTTGTCATTTCAGTTTCACCTACATCCACGATACGAAAACAGGACGGTGTTTAGACTGTTAGGAGAACCATTGGAATCCTTGACATGTTAGGTTATAGTGTTGACATAACACTTTGGGGAGAGCATTTCCAAATTCAAGGAGCTGAGCTTTCCAACCTTCACGGTTTACCTACTCCTCCAGCGTTAGTGATCAAGGGTCCCCGTGTTACAGATTTTAATGGAAAATCTATTGGCATTATCTCCAACTCTACTATATTTATAAACCCAAATATTGAACAAACATCAGTTCTCAAGAAATGGTTTAATAATAATGGATTTCATTCAACATCACCCTCTTTGAGCCGCAAATTCACTGCCTCTCATTCTACTGGTCAGAAAGTCATTACCATCAATGAGCTACAAACTCTTCAAGCAAGCTGTTTGGTATTCTCTTATTGCAACCATCACAAATGTTAACATGGATGAATTTCATTTCCTTGCATGCCCTCTGTTTGTTGATGGTATACAATGTATGAAAAAGATTGTTGACAAAATTGGAGACATTTGGCATTGAGGTAAATGTGATGGGGATTTTCCTAAATGTGACTACCGATACATTCTAAAGATTGACTTGCAAGATGTAACTGGATATCTTCGTGGTGTGATTGCTTTTGATGATGCTGAAAATCAACTCATGGGCATCTCAGAAAAATACCTGTGTCTTCTATCAACTGAATCAACATCAATTGTTGAAATAGTCCAGAGGATCTGCAACAAAAAATTACTTCTTACTCTTTCAGTTAAAACAGAGACATTCTCTGGAAATGCATGCCTAAAAGTTGTAATTATGATGGTTGAAAATACATCATCAACAAATTCATTGAATACATAAATATATAAGTTTGTTCAACTTGATACATGGGCATATTCTTTATTGTCTGTAATGAATTTTTGGCCAATTGACGAAAAGACATGTGTCTTCTCTCAACTGAATCAAAATCAATCGTTGAAATACTCCAAAACATCTACAACAAACAATTACCTCTTTCTCTTTGATTTAAAAGTTATACGTTTTGTGGAATTGCGCACCTAAAAGTTGTAATTGTCATAGTTAAAAATACATCATCGACAACTTCACCATCTTTCCTCCATGACTCTTTTTGGATGATCATAATGAGGAGGAGGTTAGGATCAAGTCTTTTAGATTGAATTTGGTTGTAAATGCAATACCAGAGAATATAATCTCTAACATTTTGCTAAAGAATTCGGCATAGCCCTTGTGAATATTTTCTGAGTTTCAGTTCAGCGGTTTATTTGGGCTTAGGCTAAGATTTTTTGCAGCGCTTTTCTGCGTTTATGCTCTAAGTTTGGGATCAATTTGGTCGTGCTTTTGTTTCATTGTTGGTTCAATGGATGAAATACACTTTGTCCATGTCTCTTCACTCACATTAATGGTTCATCAATGCATTGTTGCTCCATTAATGCAATAAAGTTTGTCAAATATGAATTTTTGTCATTGTCATTGTGTATAAATAACTTTTGTCTAACGTTATTGAGCAAAATTACATTTTTATTTTTCTTAAACCTTTATTTCCAATAGTGTCGTTAGATATATAAATCTTGTTGTTCATAGATTCATATATAATAACAGTTTAGCAGTGAGGTTTTTAAATGAAATAATTCAATGTGATATTATAAAATAATGGAAATGTTATTCGAAACTAGGAATTCATGGAAATAGATTTATCAAAATATGGACTTCGAAACAACTATTTTAAGATCTAACTTGTCTAAGATTCACAAGCCATTAGGTATTTCCTTAATATGCTTTTTTCCACCCTCCTAATGAAAAAATAATGATCACGATTTAGAGACCACAGATGAATTGATGAGATAATGTATCATTGCTATTTGGAGCCAATGAAGATAATGCAACTAAGTTGACTTGTACATCCTTGTAGTATGGGTCATTTTCCATTTTGTATTCAAGGGCAGCAAGAACACGTGTTCGACTAACAAACAATTCACATGGATTGTTTGTAAAATTGCATTTGCGAGCAACAAGAATGTCAAGTTATGATATTAAATGGTGCACGTATAACAATGGACTTAGCGGAGAAATGAGTTATGCGAAAAGAAATACTATCTACGAAATTTCTTCTGAGATCAGAAACCGAGATAGGAAATGTCGCAAATCAAATCTTGTGGAATCCAAAATTGGAACATATGGTGTTCCTTAATGAAAAAGATGGGACATACGATTTTCGGAATCCCAAATATCAGAAATAGGAAATCAGAACATGCACAGTTTCTGATTTGAACACATACAATAATTAGAATTCGAATTGTCAAAATTCGAAAATGCGCAAATAAAAAATTGGAATATTGGTTTTCCTTATTCCTAAACATATTATATTCCGAGATCCGACATGTCGAAAATCAGATTAATGAAACATATTTATGAGAATATATTTATAGTAATATATGTTAATGAATAACAACGAAATCTGACATGTCAAAAATCGAGTTAATGAAATGCATTTATGAGAATATATTTACAGTGATATATGTTAATGAATAACAACAACCAGAGTAATGAAATATGTTATTGCGAATTATTTTGTTTTTTACATATCCATTTTAGTCTAGTCACATGATTATGTTACATTTTTTATTTTTTTTGCATGCCCTGCTTCATTGCACAGGAAAAAATAACGATAAGGTTTTGGAGACAATGGTAACTGAAGATTGTATTTCACTATTGCTACACGGTGCTATCAACATTTTCCAGTTACCTTTGTCTATATTGTATTTCACTATTCCTCCCTTCAATATCCCGCATTTTCTCTCCAATTCTGGCTTTATGATTTACTGCACTATTAATTCATGCTATTTACATTTTTCATGAACATATAGCCATAAATTCAACCAAAATCCAGAAATAGGAAATAGGAAGTAGGAACTTCGACATTTCTTTATTTGAAAACTTTTGAGATCCGAAATGTCGGGAATAGGAAATAGGGACATAAGCAGTTATTTATTTCAACACATAGCATTTCCAGATTCTGAAATGTTAGAAATCGAAAATACAAATTGTAAATGTGGCAAATTGAAACAAATGGTATGATGTGAAATTTGGCAAGTAGAAATTACTTCTACAACATTTCTTCTGAGATCAGAAACTGAAATCGGAAATTTCGCAAATCAATTCTTGTAGATTCGAAAATCGGAACATATGGTGTTCCTTAATGAAAAACATATGACATGGGATTTTCAAAATCCCAAATATTGGAAATAGGAAATTGGAACATGTGCAGTTTTTAATTTGAAGACATACAATATTTGGAATTGGAATTGTCGGAATTCAAAAAATGCGCAAATGCGCAAATCGAAAATTGGAATATTGGTTTTCCTTATTCCTAAACATATTATTTTCCGAAATCCGATATGTTGAAAATCGGATTAATGAAATATATTTATGAGAATATATTTATAGTGATATATGTTAATGAATAACAACAAAATCCGACATGTCGAAAATCGGATTAATAAAATATATTTATAGTGATATATGTTAATGAATAACAACAACTAGAGTAATGCAATATGTTATTTCGAATTATTTTGTTTTTTACATATCCATTTTAGTTTGGTCACATGATTATGTTACATTGCAAATTTTTTATATTGGTGTTCATTAGATTGGAGACTATGGTAACTGAAGATTGTATTTCACTATTGCTACATGGTCTTGCAAGCTTTTCCAGTTACCTTTGTCAATATTGTATTTTACTATTCCTCCTTGCAATAGCTTCCATTTTCTCTCCAATTCTGGATTTATGATTTAATGCACTGTTAATTCATGCTATTTACATTTTTCATGAACATATAGGCATAAATTCAGCCAAAATACAGAAACAGGAAATAGTAACTTCGACATTTGTTTATTTGAAAATAGAAAACTTCCGAGATCCGAAATGTTGGAAATAGGAAATAGGGACATGAGAAGTTATTTATTTCAACACATAGCATTTCCAGATTCCGAAATGTCGGAAATCGAAAATCCGCATCCTAAATGTGGCAAATCAAAAAATGGGGAATTGAAAATCAAAACAATTGATGTTGCTTTTGGAAAACATAGATATTTTCCTAATTTTGCAACATTTTAGATTGCAGAAATCCTATGTCCTATTCCCCAAGATCTGATTTCTGACATTTCGAATGTTGGAAATTTTGTATATGTTCTTATTGAATAAACAATTTTAGCAGTGATATGTATTTTGCAAACTGACCAAAGCTTTCTAATTTTCCTATATGTTCTCTTCATATTCAATGGCTAAATATTTCACAAAATAATGTATAGTGATTTCCTTTGAGTAGTTTATATCTTCCGCAATCCGAACCGTAGATCAAAAATTGGGAAGGAGACCTGTTTCTCATTGAGATATATTGATTTTTTAGTTGAGTAGTTTATATGTCCTATGTTTTCCATTCCCATTTTCAATTTCCCAATTTAGCATTTCTGAATAAGAAACACCACATTTTTCGATTTTACGACATTAAATTAAATTAAATTTAAATGAATATCAATTTTTTTGCATATTAACGTATTTGAATATTGAAAATAATTTGTTGCCTTCCTGATTCCGAAACATATGTCCTTCCCTATCCCTATTTAGTATATATATGTACTTAAATGTATTGAAAATACGAACATCCGATTTGGAATTCGGAACATGTTCTATTATAAATATATAAAAACAATATAGGAATCCGGACATAGGAACATGTTAACGTGTGAAAATAATCGCTAAAACTTAGCGGAATTTTTTTAAATGGAAGATTTTTTTGTTATAGTTTCATATTTGAACACAGGATTTCTGGATATGTTGCAAAATCCGAAATCAGAAGATAGTATGTTCCTTATTGGAAAACATAGGACATAGGAAATCGATGTTCGTATTTTCGATTGTCGGCATTTCAAAATCTATTAAGGTGCAAAACATTCTGATCAAAACTCAAAGTGTAAATTGGAAACAAGAACTTCGACATTTCTTTATTTGAAATTAATTCATGCTATTTACATTTTTCATGAACATATAGCCAT
The DNA here is from genome assembly GCA_001517045.1 of Pseudotsuga menziesii. NCBI lineage: Eukaryota > Viridiplantae > Streptophyta > Pinopsida > Pinales > Pinaceae > Pseudotsuga > Pseudotsuga menziesii. The sequence continues at coordinate 182,690 of LPNX010735785.1, forward strand.
AAATTCAACCAAAATATGGAAATAGGAACTTCGACATTTGTTTATTTGAAAATAGAAAATTTCGAGATCCAAAATGTCGACAATAGGAAATAGGGACATGAGCAGTTATTTATTTCAACACATAGCATTTCCAAATTCTGAAATGTCAGAAATCAAAAATTTGGGAATCGAAAATCGGAACAATTGATGTTCCTTTTGGAAAGCATAGGTATTTTCTGATTTTGCACCATTTCATATTGCAGAAATCCTATGTCATATTCCCCAAGATCTGATTTCCGACATTTCTAATCTTGGGAATTTTGTATATTTTCTTGTTGAATAAACAATTTTAGCAGTGATATGTATTTTGCAAAATGACCAAAGCTTTCTAATTTGGCTATATGTTCTCTTCATATTCGATGGCTTAATATTTCACAAAATAATGTATAGTGATTTCCTTTGAGTAGTTTATATCTTCCGCAATCCGAACCATAGATCAAAAATTGGGAAGGAGACCTGTTTCTCATTGATATATAATTATTTTTCAATTAAGTAGTTTATATGTCCTATGTTTTCCATTCCCATTTTCAATTTCCCAATTTAGCATTTGCGAATAAGAAACACCACATTTTTCAATTTTGCGACATTAAATTTAATTAAATTTAAATAATATCATTTTTTTTTGCATATTAACGTATTTGAATATTGAAAATAATTTGATGCCTTCCCGATTCCGAAACATATGTCCTTCCCTATCCCTATTTAGTATATATATGTACTTAAACATACTGAAAATACGAACATCCGATTTTGAATTCGGAACATGTTCTATTATAAATATATAAAAACAATATAGCAATCCAGACACAAGAACATGTTAACGTGTACAAATAATCGTTCAAACTTAGTGGAATTTTCTTTGAACTAATGTTTTTTTTGTTATAGTTTCGTATTTGAACACACGATTTCTGGATATGTTGCAAAATCTGAAATCGGAAGATAGTATGTTTAATCGATGTTTGTATTTATGATTCCCGACATTTCAAAATCTAACAAGGTGCAAAATCTTCTGATCAAAACTCAAAGTGTAAATTGGAAATAGGAAATTTGACATTTCTTTATTTGAAAATACACAATTTTCGAGATTCAAAATGTTGGAAATCGGATCTTGGGGAATACATATGATTCTCTTTATTGGAAAACATAGGACCACAATAGAATTTCAACCCAAAATCCAACAACTTGCATGTCTGAAATTCGACACTTAACTGTCGCCTTTTCAACACATACACTTTTTTTACCATCGGCGGCGTAACGTTGGATCTTCGACATGCTACTAATGTGGGTCGAAGATTTGACAGACCATTGTGTCACATATTCGACCGTATTTCCTTCCAAAGTGCCAATCAAAATTGCATAACCCATCAGAAATCCGACGTCCTCCGACCCTTGAAGCGTCGATCGTTCGACAGACAGAAGCATCAGAGGAATGGCGTTGTCGTCAGTATTTTTATCCAGCAAGTGTCGGATAACTGACTCCATCCGACACTGGAAGAGTCGGCCTTCCGACGCGGTCTGACACTTTAACCGTCGGTTGTCCGACAGGTGGAAGCGTCAGAGTCATGACACGACTGTCGGATGTGTTTACCGGAGTGTCGGAAGCACGTCGAAAAGGCGGCACCTGTTGATGGATTTTAAAAAAAAACCCAAAGATTAAATACGAGTTCATGCTCATATATTTTGTCTCTTGTAGGAATCAACACATAATATTCCTACAGTGTGTCCTCTTGACAAAAATATAAATCAACCAAAGAAGCCATCAAAATTCATTAGCAAAACCTAAATCTAAAATTGCAATTCTAAAATTTCAACTGTCTTCCACAAAGAATCAGAATTTTAGTTAATTGTGAGGCTACCCTCATGTTGACTGAATCTTTGTAGGTAATAGCATTTTGTATCATTTCATGGTTTTATTGTCGCTTCCATCATCACATAAATCCACCTACAACATGTCCTACTAACAGAGATCTCAAACATCTAGCAGTCAATGGAAATGTCCTCACTTAATTTCTTCATTGCATAACCTCAATAGTATGAAATGAATATAGAATTACACACAATCACTCAAATATAAAATCACTTGTTGGAATTTCTATGCAATGAATTATCACTTATGCATGCAGCAATAGCACAAACAACATTCTTAAAATGATTTCCAAAGGTTATGCTAACTCAAATCATGCATTGACACATCAATCGTTACACATCTGTATTGACATTATATTATGATTATTAATTTCTTTAATTGTTAATTTTCAAGGTGTCTCCCTTCTTCACCCGATTGCAACATCAAGAATTTAGTTTCTCCCTTCATGATGGAAAAGAGGTCTCATGCTAGGACAACATGGATCTTATATAAATCTAAGTTAATAAACAAATCCTTTTACCTTTCAGTATAAATATGATTCATGAGTCCTAACTAAAGAATTAAAAGACACATATGGTAAATTGACCTCAACTTGATAGCTGTTAGAATTGACCCTGACTGAACTATCTTAAATGTTGTTTCATATAAAACCCCAAAAAAAGTAAAAACAATACTAGGTTTAAACTTGCAATACCTTACTCTTATGCAGAAGGTGTTCATGATGTCCTTGTCCAAGGTTTCGAGAAGACTAATGTTAAATTTTCATATGCTTAGCTAAGACATCAGTACTTCATTTCATTTTCATAACAAAAGCATATAAACAGGATCACTGAAAGATAGACAAGCACAACCATACAAAGGAACACAAAGATTTATCCTGGGAAAACCCTGAAGGGAAAAACCCAGCAAAATCTTCCTCAATATAGATGCCCCAAAAAGATAAAATATAAAAGATAAAACCGGCAAGGATATCAAAGCCTAATCCTCCTCCTTCTCCAGCTACTTCTCTTCTCCACTAATGCGCTACACAAGTGAGAGTGTGTGTTCCAAATGAGGAGCACTACACCTCTATTTATATTCATCTGTTCACTTAAGTTAACTCATATGTCATGTAGGCTCGAGTTAATCATGTAGGCTCGAGTTACACATGTAGGCTCAAGTAACCACACTGGGGTGCTAATGACCCACCTTTACAATTAGAGGGGATTGCCTCGTGACTCTTATTAGTTCTTCCGATTAGGAGCATCGGGGTACAAAGTAATACAAGTTGTTCTCCCGGTAGGACCATCGGGGAACATAAATAAATACATATAGAATATTCTTTGAAGCTACAATATTTCAACACTCCCCCTTAACGAGAAGGGTGTTCTATAACAACATCAACAACAACAATAATAGGAGAGAGATAGAGGACATCATCAACATCATCAGGGTGATACATCTAGAAATCATTGGAAGCTTTTCAACATCATGTAGCCTTCATCTTCAATCTTTAGTCTTTAGCATCATCAGTACTTTGACCGCTTCGATCAGCAGCATCCTGACTCTTCAATCAGTAGCAACATCTTCAGCACTTTGACCTTTCAACCAGCAACATCATCTTCAACACTTTGACCTTTCGATTAGCAACATCATCTTCAACACTTTGACCTTTAGATCAGCTACATCTTCTTCATCACTTTGGCCTTTCGATCAACAATAACATCATCATCATACTCTAATCTTTCAATCAGACTCATCATTATCATTAGCCTTTAACCGAACATCATCATACTCTAACATCAACTCATCATCATATTCTGATCTTTCGATTAGTACGTCATCATCATCATACTTTGATAATACGGCATCATCATCATCAGGATCTCATCATCATCACATTCTGATATTTCAATTAGAAACATCATCATCATCATCGCATTCTGATCTTTCGATTAGAAAACATCATCATCATCAGCAGCATCATAATCATAAGCAACTTCTGATCTTCCGATTAGAAAACATCATCATCATCATATTCTGATCTTTCGATCAGAGAACATCATCATCAACAACTTCTGATCTTTCGATCAGAGAAACATCATCATCATCATATTCTGATCCTTCGATCAGAGAACATCATCATCGTCAGCAACAACATCATCATCATATTCTAATCTTTTAATCAGAGAACATCATCATCATCAGCAACTTCTGATCTTTCGATCAGAGAACATCATCATCAGCAACTTCTGATCTTTTGATTAGAGAAACATCATCATCATCATGTTCTGATCTTTCGATCAGAGAACATCATCATCGTCAGCAACCACTTATACTATGAAACGAGAACTATATACTATGAACGAGAACTCTACCCATAAAAACGATGATTTTTGCAAAAAAAACACCAAAAACACCCCCCA
>LPNX010735785.1:191897-277493 GCA_001517045.1 Pseudotsuga menziesii
TAGATAAGATTGTTAATATTTTAGAGTAAATTATTCTTCGTTACATTTGTGTAAGACTGTAAGTATGGTTAAGTTTTTAGTGACGATACCATTGTTGATCATATTGTCGAATATAAACTTTTCCACGAGGGACTAAGGAATTATATGATATTAAGATTTACATACACTGTTGAATAACTATGGAATCATATGGATTTTATGATCTGTTGTTAGGAATAACTGTAGAATCCCATTTCGCATTTGAAGGCGTTGTTATGATTTCACATTTGAAGGTGTCTGGGGACTCCCCTAGTCCACNATTTCCCATTTGAAGGCGTTGTTATGATTTCACATTTGAAGGTGTCTGGGGACTCCCCTAGTCCACCTCAAATATCAAATAAAAACATCTATCCACCTAATTAAAACATAATTTTANATCTGTCCACCTAATTAAAACATAATTTTAAAATATTTGTTACTATACTAATCTTTTTAAAATTTTAATTAATTATAACCTAGATATGTAAATAAATTGATTTGGAAGAATGTTGTTATATAGATTAAAATTTAGCTTCGTAACATTTGCTCCTTAAAAGTCTACTTTGACTATATAATAATTGATTAAATTATATAATTTTAACTATATTTTGAATCTATAAAAAAAAAGTGAATTACCATGGTTATTATCAACAACAATATATAGACAAGAGCCACGACGTGGCAATGTCCCCGCTATTGTTCATAGTTATTGCTATAAGACAAATAAATTTAAATATGCGAGTTAATTATTAAAAAAAACTGAAACTTTGAACACACATTTACAAAACCCTTATAGTTAAATTTTTCAAAGGATTCTAAGACTACACAAAGAATCGAGGGCTTTGAGAGAACCCTCGGAGAGAACCCTCCTCGCTTTACTGTAAGCATGACTAGTATTAGCATGGAAATTAAAACAAGAATTATTGAATGTAAATAAAGGATAAACCTCATGATATAGTAGTTGTACTTGCGCAAAAGACTCCAAAAGAAAATAGACCATCAAGCCCCCACCCGATGTAGAGGGGAGTGATTCCAAAGGCATCTCGAGCAGCTATGAAACTCTGGTCACGTGTGTCAAGCAAAACTAAAGAGAACATTCCATCCAACATATTCACAAACTCCTCGCCATAGTCCTCGTACTTGCAGAACATAGACAGATCAACAATAATTCATAATCGTTCTCTTAAAAGCCAAAGGTCGATATTCTCATCACACTCTTAAAAAGCCAAAAGGACGTTAAACACTTAAACCCCAGAACCATCATGGCCATTCTTGAACACAAAATTGAAAAAGTTGAAAGAGGCGCTTTAAACAATTGAGAAATATGGGAGGAAGCTAGAAGAGTACACCGCTGGGTACTCACGAGATGAGCTACAATTTCACAATCGCTACCGGTCTGAAACTGGTGAGATTTGAGCTGCTCCCTCAGTTTCTGGTGGTTATATATTTCTCTGTTCACCTACAATGCCAGAACTTAAGTGTATACAAATTCACCAAACATTTGCAACAAAAGAATGAAAGCAAAATGTATATATGAAGTAACAACTATTTGTTTATATAATGGCCGACTTACAGTAACAACAATTTCTTTATCTTCATTGTACAATGGTTGATCCCCAGAGGCAGGATCTACGATGGCCAACCTCTGGTGAGCAAGAAACGAATGCCCGCTCTGATACAGACCGCTCCAATCCGGGCCTCTATGTCATAGCCTGCCCATGAAACCAAAACAAAAACAAAATCAGGAAAACTCCATTAAAACAAATATTCAATCCGATGGCTACAATGTAAAAGGATTATATTTCGTAGTGCAACAAAAGGTTGCTATACTTTTTGAAACAAAACATGAACTTATCTGGTTTATATACAATTTAGCAGAGATGTTCTTGGAGAACATATATAAATAAAAGCATAATTGGATCATACATACCTCCGCGAGAGCTCCAGCACCCGAACTCGCTTGGCCTGGGATGTGTCCAAGGAACCGAACAGTGCGAGGATTCCACACATGGTGACTCACTGAAAACGGAAAAACCGAAATTGAATGAAGGCGCGTTAAGATAAGTGTGATTCTTGGTGGATGTATTGCAATTCTTGGGATTTGAAAGGAGTGACTGTAAACATCTATCAAAAGCCACAAGCATTGATTAATTATCTCATAGATAGATTTTCAAGAGAAGGAGATTGGGTCTTAGATTTGTTCTCGGGTTCAGGTAAACTTTCTCATATTACATATGAAATAATATATCAATTTTTATTGTATGTTTTATCCTTCATTATTTTTTTTTTTTTTAAAGTATGCTTCTTTATGCTATTTCACTTAACTTTATATTTTTTTTGGTGATTAGGTACAACAATAGCATGCTCCTTACAGAAAGGAAGAAATTGCATATCGATTGATAATGATCCACTCCAATGCAATTACATAAAACAAAGAATTAAGGCTATTCAAGTTCTTCTAGATGAACTGCAAGAAGTTGGTTTGAAGAAAGGAGAGTTTAGTGAAACACTTGTGGCAAAGATGTCAAAAGAGCCCCAACCCCCGTTAGGAGGGGTGTTTGGAAATGAGCACTTTGGGGATCTTGCAGACATAAAAGACCCAATGGAAGAGGACATTGATGTCCCTGAGGAATTTCAAGCTCCAGAAAATTCCAATGTCGATGAAGAATTTGGCATGCATGATATTGTTGAATAGTTTCATGTTTTGAAGAAAATGTTAATTTTGACAATTTTTGACAATTTTTTGATCAGATATATTAGTAATGTTTTGACTTTCAGACTTTATTTTAGAAATAAAATTTCTAAATATAATGTTTTTAATATGTTTTTTACAAATAATTTGTATATTTTTTCTCGACTTGATGTGAGTCGTCACTTTTCGATAACTAATATGAAATATGATCATTTTTAGAGAAAAATTCTCTAAAAATTCATTGAAAATGGTTTTAAATGTCTTTATTTTATGGAATTATTTACAATTTTGTCAATAAAAATGCCTTATTTTGTACATAAAAATGTCTTATTTTATAGAAAAAATCGTAAAATGTATATGTTTTTCATTATAAATTGCTTAAAAATGTATGTTATTTTGTTAAATTTCAAAAAACACACTTGAAAATAGAAATTAAAAACATTTTACAACAAAGATAATTCAAAGGCCCAAAAAAATGTCTGAAAATGAAAATGTGTGATACTCGCATCAACCATTTTTGAAACGGGGGTAAAGATAGCTACTAAAATTAGGAGAGAGAAAAACGAGAACTGTGTCGAGTTCTCGTTTCATAGTATAAGTGGTTTCCACCGCCTTTCCCCCAAATCACTTCATTCACATACCTCTTTTAGTTTTCGATGCTAGTAAATTATTATAATCATGAATATACATTTATTCATTCAATTGTCCTTATCTCGAGCATCCGAATAGTTAAGGTTATTTAAGTTGAATTGAATAAGTTGGTTGTCTGGCATTTATTAATTCTTGGAATGTTCACCACTGGTCCCTCATGGGATGGTGGTTTAATAGCTAGTCCTATTCAAATCAAATATGTTGAATAAAATAATAATTTAGTAATTATCTTGTGTACAGGTGAGTATCTTAGTTGTTTTACTTGATCTGGAATCCGATGTTAGTAACCATAGTAATAAGTATTATTATAAAATCAATCATGTCATATCTTGATGGTCATATTCCATAGTTCAATATACATGTTTAACCTACACCGAATCATTTGGTGTATTTGATTAATAATTATTTTACTCGAGTTATTTCCACTTGGGTTTAATTGAACAATTGACTACATTTACCACAAGAGCGTAATATTAACAATAATAATAATAATAATTGTTTAATTAATTAATTAACTATGTTTAACACAAGATCTTAATAATTATCATAATAATAATATAAATAATTGTCTAATTAAACTATCGGTTATGTTTACCACAAGAGGCACTATTAATAATAATAATAATAATAATACCATTAATAATAATTATAATTAAAGACATTTTATAGTTGTTTGTTTTTAATCACAAGTATCATAGTCATGAGCATGTTATCTCTAGATTCATAATCAAAGAACCCTTACGGGTTTAAACAACCCTGAAAATTTTGTTAATGTAAATGAGCAATGTTTAAGTCTACGCACGACAACTTTCTGAGGATTATTCTAATTTACGACACTTGATCACTTGCGTATTATAGTGTTCACCTATCATTAATGAATATGTTAACTTAACATTCATTATTTCATTAACATATTTACCTATGAAAACCTATACCATTAGTGATCATGTTAAGTATTGGTATGCCGATATTGGTATACGTGTGCAAAGTGTGCATGCGTGGCCAGTGCATGCATAGATCATACACGTACTATAAGAAAACATCATATATCCTATATATATATATATATAGATATATATAATAATAATAATAATAATAATAATAATAATAATAATAATAATAACAAAATAATAATGATTCACATAGATATGACATTCATGGATACAAGACATAACAATCGCAAATACCTAACCGAATTAACATACAAACATGTAATCTTTTTAGCATCATCAATCATTAATTATTAATGAATTAAGTTATAACATCGTTATATTTTTAGATTCATTACTCAATCAATTATTTTCAAGGAAGAGACACCTACTACTACTAATCTTGGTGTCATAGATCCCCCCTCACCCAACACAGTACTAGCTATAACATCCTCCCATCATAACCTATGTCCTCACTGTGACGACCCTGCAGCAAATAATTAATCAAAATACACGATATAGCAACAGAACTCAAAATCACTTTTATATTAATCGCAGGCCACTTCGAGGGGGAAACCTCCTTTGAGCAAGCTCAATACAAAATAACTTCACCGTGCCTTCCTTGGCCTCAACACACACTTATATACTAAAAATAGGCACCAATACTATGGGTCAAAACCATGGGCCAATATAAACTATGGATCAACAAATACTACAGGCAGCTTACAAATCATATGCGCCCAACAACAATAACACAAACTATGGATCAACAATTACTATGGGAAGACTTACAAAGCATATGCGTCCAACAACAATATACTAACACGGTAAAGAGAAGGTTTGACATGGGTTCCTAACATCCCCTCCCCCTTAGAAAAAGATTTGTCCTCAAAGCTTTAGATGTGGAAATTGTCACTGACTCTAAAGGAGTGGTTCCCACATAGCATCCTTGGGCTGCATTTCGTGCCATTGAATTAAGACCTCTGTGATAGAGCGAGAGTGAAGCTGGTGAGTGCACTTATTGAGGACATCCTCTAGCTCCAAAAAGATGGAAGAAGGCAGAAGTTCCAATTTATAAGCAACATGCCCAATCTTCTGAAGAATCCTATATGGCCCATAGAACTTTGGAGCGAGCTTATGACACCCTTTGAGTTTTAGTGAGGATTGCTTGTAAGGCTGGAGACAAAGAAAAACCATATCACCGGCTTTAAAAGTGCGCTCAGAATGGAGTTGATCAGCTTGTTGCTTCATGCGATTGCTTGCCATGTGAAAATTTTCGCACAAAATGCGAAGAACCTCATCGCGGTTTCGAAGGACCGCATCAACTGCCTGAACTGGAGAACTGCTGGGGGTGTAAGGAAGAAGAACTGGTGGTGCCTGACCATAAACTAATTCATATGGAGTCATTTTAGAGGTAGTGTGGTAAGAGTTATTGTACCACCATTAAGCGAGAGGGAGCCACTTTGCCCATTGAATTTGTTGCTCAGAGGAGAAGCAACGAAGATAAGTTTCCAAGCATTTATTGATAATTTCAGTCTGACCATCCGTTTGTGGGTGATAACCTGAACTCATCTACAGTTTGGTGCCAGTGTGGTGAAAGAGTTCTGTCCAAAAATGACTGGTGAAAGTCACACCACGATCCGAGACAATGGAAGAAGGCATTCCATGAAGACAAAAGATCTGGGCCAGGAAAATTTGAGCAATGGAGGAGGTTGTATAGGGATGGATGAGAGCACAAAAATGACTATATTTGGAGAGGTGATCAACCACAACCAAAATCACAGTCTTCCCTCCAGATTTAGAGAGCCCTTCAATGAAATCCATAGAAATATCTGTCCATATCCCGGTAGGTATGGGAAAGGGTTCGAGCAATCCTGGAAGGGGTGTTGTTTCACCCTTATTGCGCTGGAAGGTATCACATTTAGCCACCATCTGTTGAATTGTCCTTTTCATGCCCTGCCAAAAGAAGTTGCACCATGCCCGTTCATATGTTTTGAGAAAACCAGAGTGCCCAGCTGACGGAGAAGCATGGAGTTCATAGAAGATAGCTTGTTGAAGAGATGTGTTCTGGGGAAGCACAAGATGACCCTTGTATCTCAGTGAAGCACCATCCCAAGAGTAATGTGGGACAGCAGAAGGGTTGTTGTCCAAGCGTTGGATGATTTGAGATAATGAAGAGTCATTGACATAACCCTGTTGAACCGATTGCAACCAATTTGGAACAGTCATGGAAATAGCGGAAAGAGAACCTTGGTCATCAAATGTGCGAGAAAGGGAATCCACCACAATATTGTCCTTACCCTTCTTATAAGTGATCTCATAGTCATAACCCATGAGGTTGCTAACCCATTTTTGTTGTGCTGGGGAGGATACACGCTGTTCTAGGAAATATTTCAGACTCTAGTGATCAGTCTTGATGCAGAAATGATTCCCTAAGAGGTAGGGTCACCACTTTTATACTGCATGCAAAATAGCCATCATTTCCTTCTCATATGTAGAGGCATCTAAATTCTTACTGGAAAGGGCTTTCCTGGTGAACGCAATGGGGTGTTCTTCTTGAAGGAGAACAACACCAAGTCCATTGCCACAAGCATCACTCTCAATAGTGAAGGGCCTGATGTTGGGAGGAATGCTTCTAGGAAGGAGCTGAATACGATGGTCCTCTAGTCGTGAAGGTGGAAGTCCCACTGGTTCAGCAAAAACACCTGTATATCAATCTAGAATTTGTTGGAGATCCAAAGGAGTAGTGGGGGCCGCTAATGGTTGCATTTGAATGGAATGGAGCTGAGCAATGACACCATGGGAAATATTCTTTAGGAGTTTTTCCATGCAATGTGAACTGATGATGCTGAGAGACCCCAGTTGTAATCCTTTCAATGTGTGTTTGTGTCCGTCGGGGGAGAACTGCATCCAAAGTTCAGCAAAATTCCATAATATGGGGCCAAGTGTGTGCAGCCATTGAGTGCCCAAAACCACATCACATCCGCCTAAGGTCAAGGAAAACATGTCAGAGCGGAGGTTATAATCTCCCATAGAGATATGCACATTACAACACTTCCCTTTGCAAGGTAAGGTGCCCCCATTGGCAACCATGAATTCAAAGTTGGAGCAAGGATGGATAAAACAATCAGCTTGTTTGGTGATCCGAGGGTTAATGAAATTATGAGTGCTGCCAGAATCAATGAGTATTGTAAGAGGAAGCTTCTTGAAGTAACCGCGTACCCGCATTGTTTGGGGGGGCATGACTCTAGCTAAAGCATGGAGGGATATCTCAGGCGGGTCGTCCTGAGATGGAGGGTTAGTAGGCGGCTCTTGAATGTCAACCAGAGCATCCATTGTACCAGTAGCTTCTTCACCAATTTCAGAGGCAGGTGGAGAATCCACATCCAAGAGATAGAGCTTTTGTTGAACACATCGATGTCCCCGATTGAATTTCTCATCACAATTATAACAAATCCCTTTTTCTCTGTGTTCCTGCATCTCTGTTTCCGACAAATGCTTGATTGGAGGTGAGCAAGGAGCTGGCGGAATGGGAGGTCATTGAGAACCCATATTTCAGAAGGGAACAAAAGAGGATGTGGAGTGATGTTGGGCTACCAGCTTGTCTTCTGCCAACTTAGCCAACCCTAGGGCTTCCATCATTGTGTTGGGACTGAACATTTTGACCTCAGAGTGAATTGCATCCTTTAGACCACTGATAAAACAACTCTCGTAGAAGGCATCAGGTAATCCTTCAGTGTGATTAGTTAGTTTCTCAAATTTGGTTTGATACTCTTTCACAGTGCCAATTTGGTGAAGTTTAGTGAGAGCTCCTGTGAAGTCATCAAAAGCACTAGGACCAAAGCGTTGCAAAAGGAGCTGGCAAAAATCAGGCCATTTTGGCTCTTCATGAGCCTTGATGTACCAATGATACCATTGAAGAGCTTCCTGTTCCAAATGAAAGGAGGAAAGTGGAACTTCGTTGACATCAAAAGTATTATGAAAATTGAAATACTGTTCTACACGATAGATCCATCCAGTCGGATCAGTACCATTGAAGCGAGAAAAATCTAGCTTCGGACCGCGAAAATTGCTGGAAGAAGAGAACCCATTGTCTAAGGAAGACTCAGACTATCGTCTAGTGTTCATAGCTAAATTCTCAAGATGGAGACCGAGAAATTTTGCATCCAGTTCCTGGAGTTTGGCTTGGATGGCTGCAAGTGCTTCCTCCATGGTTTTTGCTCCTGTGCGGGTGGCAACCATAACCAGGAGTTTTTTTTTTGGGGACGAGGGGGGGGGGGAGTGGGTAGAAAAACAAAAACAGAAATTGTTTTAGTAGAGGAAAATCTGGATTTGGGAAAAAATCGGAAGGGTAATGTGGGTTTGAGTAAGTTTTGGACACTGTCGAAAGGACAGGGAAGCAAAAAATGGGGATTTTAGGAGTGGGGTGAAAGAATGAGAAAATTCGGTAGAGAGGGACAAAGAAGCAGAATGAGGAGAGGAATACGGTGGCAAAATTTGAAGGCGTTTGGGTGAAAATCAAAGGAGTTATGGCAAACCCTAAAAATAGACAAATGTGGGATTTCGGGTCTTGGGAAGTGGAATTTGGGATAGGGTCTTTAGGAATGAAATATGCAGAATGGAACTGCAAAGGTGTCAGTGAAGTTTCAGGGAAAACAGAGTTGAAACCAAGGAGATATGGCTGAAAAACAGAATTTTATACTCGTTTCTTTTTTCCTTTTTTTCTTTTTTTTCAGGAAGGGATCTGCAACGGCGCGAAAGTGATCGAAAACAGTGGAATCTGCAATGGCACGGAAGTGATTGGAAAAAAATGGATCTGCACGGCGCGGAACTGACCGGCAACAGTTCTGGATAGGAAATCTGCGATTGTACAACTGAAAATAGATATGGACCCCAGGTATGTGCAGATTCCTATCGGTTCAAGGGATTCACTCAGCCACCAATGCTATCTAATGGCTTGCGTATTGGGGCAGTACCCCTCACTCCATGGCTCAGGTAAAATTGATAACCACTTGGCCACAAACGACAGCTCTTGGTTTACCTCACGGGTGGGAACTAGTCAATCAGGTAGGGGTCGTTGCCCTTTTCGCTTGCAGGTCCTCTCAATGGGTAAGCTACTTCGGGGTTCCTGTGGTACTCCTCACAATGAGTTTTAGGGCTTATTCCCAAGTACTTCCCACAGTTAAGCAGATAGGGATTATTCCTAGATCCGAACCTGCAACAGAAGCGAAAAAAAAATTTGGGCAGAAATTTCACCCAACAAGCCCAAGAAAGTGCTCTGATACCAGATGTGAGGACCCTCCAGCAAATAATTAATCAAAATACACGATATAGCAGCAGAACTCAAAATCACTTTTATATTAATCGCAGGCCACTTCGAGGGGGCAACGTCCTTTGAGCAAGCTCAATACAAAATAACTTCACCGTGCCTTCCTTGGCCTCAACACACACTTATATACTAAAAATAGGCGCCAATACTATGGGTCAAAACCATGGGCCAATATAAACTATGGATCAAGAAATACTACAGGAGGCTTACAAAGCATATGCGCCCAACAACAATAACACAAACTATGGATCAACAATTACTATGGGACGACTTACAAAGCATATGCGTCCAACAACAATATACTAACACGGTAAAGAGAAGGATTGACATGGGTTCCTAACACGCACCCTCCCTATCCTTCCTCTACTAGTATAGAAGTGGATGTCAGCTTCACCGACCTGACGACATAAGAACCTAAGAGTGATAGCATCGGCTGAATGGTGGACCTAGCCTCTCCTAGCAGGAATTCGACCGTCGTCATCACAACAACATGGGGAGCGTGTCTCAGCACGGCCCTCCTATGACCTTGGGTATCATTAAAACATAGGGTGGAACACATCCATCCCTCTCAACATCCTGGGTCTATATACCCTATCAAAAACATAGTTTTCTTCTATCGAGATTATTGGTTTCTGTCTTTGTATCATCAATTTTGGTAATCAAGGATCTTCTACAGAAATAGGTACTATACCACACTTCATATAAAGTATCCATTTATTATAGAGCACGTGTGTCTTGCAGATTAGTACTTTGAAAACATACATTCATAATAATATCTCCATTCAATCATCAGTTGGTGCATATTATCAACAACATTTCCTTTCATTGTATAAGTCATTAAATTGATCACATCATGGGTCGATATCCATGTACCACATCATATATATATTACATTTATCAATGATGACAATTAAACATACATTGTCTTTATGAACAAAGGAATATCATGATAACTATAACATAGTAACCTCACAAACATAATCATAACATCACAATCAATGTATCAACATAAGCATAGTAACATCTTAGACATAGTAGCAACATCTATCATGTCATAAATATGGTTTACTTAGTCGAAGTGAGTCCAACATTTACTAAGAAAATAAAATGCAACATGTCGATATGTCTAGTCAAATATGGGCATTACAAAATGTGACCCGGTGTGGCCATCTCTCCTCAGCATTGACTCCAAGTTTCAATAGGTAATTACTTATGCTAAACTCGGGTTTACATTTGTTTTCTTATGAGGGTTGTTCCAATTTTTATGAAAATGAAGTATTTATAATAATACGGTTGAATTCTTGCAGGTATTTTCACATGGCTCCAATGCTATAGGTCAAAGACAGCTCACCCTTCAGTTTTTACATGAGTATCCAAATGGTAAGCCCCAGTTCCAATGAGGGTTACTTCCTACATGATGTTATGGTTGTTAGAAGTTGGTTTTTGTAGTTGAAATGGCACGGCCTCATTTCTCTACCAGCCTATGTTTAAAAGCTTGTTTGTTATTTGTAAATGTTTTTAGAAACCCTTAAAGGGTACTTCGTGCATGTTGAAGAAGGATCTAGAAGATGTGATGGAACATGGTTTTTACTTGGTGTTTTCAGCCTTATGGCCTAAACAATGTAATTTCTCTCTTTTTAAAACAAAAGAGCTCATCTCTAAACTCAAAGAGTTTGTCAACCTCTGTCTAGTTTATTTTAGTTTTTAAAATAGATTTTAGTAGGTGAAGCAATACTGTGAAACACTCAGGATTGTAAATGGGAACTATATTTTTCTCCTGTCAGTAAATTATAGAAACTATTTGATACATATATTTATATATTTTGCATAGTTTGGTTTTGTTAATAGGCATGAGCCTTGACCCTTTAATTCTAATGATGTAGGCCATTCTTATTATTTGATTCTATTTTTGCAAATTGTTTATGTAATGTTTGATTATTATCCTATATTATAAGGATTCCAGTGCAAAGTTTATGGGACATTTTACTGTGTTTAAGAGTAATATTTTACTCTGATTTTGGCTCAAACGGGTTAATTAATAAGTAAGCACTACAGTTCGATAATAGCATTATTATACTTAGTAATTCTTAGTTGTGTTTATATAATATTATCCTTAATGATTTTTAGAGATTGTTTCTAATTATCAGCTAAGGGAGATTACGGTTTATTATTACATACTTGTGAAAAGGATATATTTATCTTTCAAAAACTAAGTAGTGTACTTAAGTTACTGTATAGATTTCTGTATAATATCAGAGACACATAGTGTCTGAAAATAATATGTTATAAAAAATGTTTTGGTAGTAAAAAAAATATCTTAACCTAACCCTAGATAAAGGTCTATTTACTATACCTATACTTATTTACTAAACTGTAAGTGTTTATGTATTGTACATAATACTAGTATTAGAATTAGCTCTATAAATAATATGATTACTGATGTTTTCACATACCTATCTTTTAGTTTTTATCTGAAGTAAATACATTTAAAGCAGACAATATTTACTACTTTTTTACAGTAGAAATCATAAGCAAACTAAAGTAAAATGTAGTTACAATTTTCATTCAAGTGAAAAGAATCATCATATTCACCTAAACACCCAGTTGTACTAGAGTACTACCTGATCCAAACGTGGAAAAATATAGTATGGAAATTGTAATTCTATCTGTTTCTCATTTTGCATATTTATTACTATTTCTGGCATAAACTGCAATTTACCAAGTCTAACATTACACAGTTACTCCTTTCTTCATAAACCCTAATTAAATACTAACATGCCTGTATCTAAAAAATAATAAACATTTTACTGAGGACTGTAAATAAAAATAACATAAAGACAAATAGAACCTATCAATGATAAGATGACAACAGCTTAAGGAGGTTGTTCCTCCCAACCAATCTCCTAGAGAAAGCTCAGACAACACTTCGTCGGGACTACCGAGCCTGTTCCCAGTCCTCTTAGCAGAATACTAGGTGGAGAATATAAGAACTCCAGCCTAATAGCTACAATAAGTTCAGTCACAACAGTTAGCCCCTCAAACTCACTTAAGTAATCCCATCCATTGAATTTCTCTTGAAGAAATTCATTCACCATGAATGATCACCTCGAGAATGAGCAACCTCAGTTGTCTTAAATGGGAAATTTTATAGATATGCCTAGGTCTTTCGGGTCAGTTTTCATTTAATGAGACACCTACTCCAATTCTACTTTCTTGGGGAATCATGACCACAAATATAGGGAATTTTCCACCTACAACAATTGGAAGTAGTTTGAGGATGCTGCCACTTGTCAGTGTACTCTCCACCTAGTCTCCTCCACCAATTGACCAGTAAACACTCCTTTAACAACTTCCCTAAGCCGTTGTCTCATCATTTATTTATTTATAAATAAAATATTTTGAATTACATTAATTATTCTTAACCCCATTGGGTCATCAATTACAAACTCAGCATAAAATATAACACAATGTTCCTCAAATAAAATTAAATTGCTTTTGCAAATTTGGGCATGTGATAGAAAGACTACAAGGGACTCCCATACTTAAGGAGTACACTTAGCATAGGCACCAAATGAAAAAAGAAGATCTAACTAGGGAACCCATGATTGGAGAAGCTTTACCGCTTACATAATGACACTTATAGTAGCAGTGCAATGGTTTCATGGCATTAAGAAGCGAGTTCGTACCTATTGTTAATGTGACATAGTCATGGGATAATGCAAAATGAACATGGAAAAATGGTCCTATATTATATGTCAGTTTATCTTTATACCTGTCATGGGCATGAACGATAAAAAATTGCTAAGAGTGCACAAAAAATGGACCCAACACAATGACATTAGTCCAAAAACAATTGCACATAGTTAGTAAAGAGTCCAAACTATAGGATATAGGGATGATAGGTCATGAGAAAATCATTCAACAAAAATGGTGTAGTGGATGATGGAACACAAGAAGGAATGTAAGTTCTAGAGCCAACGCACACATATTCACTACCAGCTCTATGGGAATGAACATTAGTGTTAAGACTTGATGAACGAAGTGGAAATCTCCTGACAAATGGATCAGACAAAAGAATGTGAACACTTTTGAATTCATGCAAAAGGTAAGGGTTTAACATTCCCCCTTTTCCAATGCCAGGGTCCTCACTAGAACCTGGGACGAGTGATGAAATACTAGTAGTGATGTTAGGAATGCCGAACGTAAGGCTGTAATGTCTTCCTATCTTGGGGAAACGTTTCGACTATAAGCTATAAATTATAACAAATATCATCATGTATTATGGAAACGACCATCCACACAAAGGTTGGTATAAACCAATGTTCCTAGAATCCATATAGTAGATGAAGGAGGAACCTCGAAGGCCCCTCCCCAAAGTCGAGGCGATGGGGATGGTGGGAACTCCAGGGATTCTCAAGTGGTACTCATGATAAGAACTATGTGGGAACCAATATGGAAAAGAGGTTTCCTAGAACATCTAAAGCTCTTACCAAGAGGTGGTGGAGGATCACAAGGCAATAATCCTGCTAAACGATAAGACCAGAGTTGTGCCAAAAAATGATCCAGGATTTCCCCAAAATAAAAATGCTCAAGGAACTACAATCCCTAGAGCCAACTAACACATAAAGAGCACACCCCTAATAAATACTAGGTTAGATGCAAACAAGCGAAGAGTAAGGAAAAGTGAGCTCCTAAATGTAGCAGGTATGTCTCACTTAGAAGAGGCCTAAGACTTTGCATACACTACAAGCGAAAGTGTGTAACTAATTATAGTGGACCTCATATTCAATGCATAAAGAGATTGTTCTTTCTAACCCCTACCTGGCTAAGAAACTCACATAATAACATCTGCAAGTAACCCCTATGATACCTAATTAAGGAAACTAATGTCACCCGAATATAATCAATGCTCAGGTAGAATTTTGCAGGAGGGATCTACCATATGGGCAGGGTAACAAACCATGGATCTGGAAAGCACCAAAGGTACCTCAAAAGTCCTCATATATGAATAATATCTTGGAAATATCTTTGGCAATCAAGATAAGGTAGTAGAGGGCTATCTTCACCACAAACGTTCACATTGCCTCATTCCTAACTTCTGTCTAAGAGGATCCTATTGAGAGCACTAATTATACCAAGGATTTCTCTTCTCTCTTGGAAATACACCTAACTGTTTTATTTCATAGTCATGGAGAATTTTACTCACAACATCTTATTCCAAGACTCTAAAACCTAAGCTTGTTGTCGCACACTATAAAATAAAATAGTTTAATCAATTTAATATAAGGGTCAATTTTATACGTTTTGATTACTCAAGGGATATCGACATGCAACTAGTGATGCTATGACTCAACAATGAAAGAAAATATGCACACCTAAAAACAATGCCAAGTGCAAATTTGCTTTAAAATGAAAAATGGTAATGCCACTAAATGCAATGCACAAAACATATTTTCCTTTTCAAATGCCAATGCAATCCTTCCTGTATGAAATCCTAGACACTAATATCATTTAAGCAAACCAAATGCAAGTATCTATTTCAATGCATATGCAAGGTGCAAGTAAACATGCAATTATATATATATATTTTTTGTATTTTCAATATAAATGAATGAAAATGCAATAAAATTCAATAAAATTCTTAGTCTCTGCAGCAAGAAATAAACACAAGCCAAGAAAGACACCGATACCAAAATACTAATGCAATAATGGGAAAAAAAAGGAGATATATTGACAAGAACTACTTTCAAAGAAAAAATAATAAAAAGGAGGTGTCTAGTTACAACAAGACCAGTCAACAGACATCATACATACCCAGGGAGACTCAGCCACACTCACAACCCACCAAAAAATTTCACACATTAATAACTCAATCAAAACTAGAGGTGTACGCGACTGCTCAAAGAATAGCAGCATAGGTATGAAACTAGGAAAATAACAAACTACATATATACGTGACTGTATGTTTTATGACCCGCATATATAAAGAGGAAGTTGGTAACAACAAAGACAAGAGCCAAACCAATTTAAGGTATTTTCAATATATGAACATAATACTAAATGCGACACATAAATGTAGAGAAACAAAGAATAAATCGAGCAAAAAATGCACCCAAACCCCAACAAAAAGGAAATTCCCCAGTGAAGTTTCCAATTCTGTTACGCATAAAAACTTCCTATGGCTTGGGGTGGACAAAAAAAGACAAATGACACCAGAAATCAATCCATTCTCAAGAATTCTAGATATATAAAACAAACTAATCACTAAGTTATGAGAACCATACGTCAACCAGATGTTCGTAGATGACCATTGTTGATTTCTTGATAAAACATGTCCGTACACTTCGTCCTCAACAACAAACATATATACAAGCATGATATTTAATGTCTTGGTATCTAATCTAGCATATTCAATTTAAACATGTTGTTACCACCCGAGTTGCACTCAGTTGGAATGTTAAACAAGCTGCCAAATATGAACAATCACTTGTTCAAAATTCAGAGTTCAGAAGTACTTCCAAACATTCCTAGGCGCCTTTTTTTAAATATTTAACATGTTCATACCCCATGGGGAATTGTAATAAAATGAGTTAGCATGATGACCTTATGTAAATGGTTTGAATTCTTAGGAATTATTTATTAACGCATTGTTTTGTGGTATTTTTTCTTCGTTAATTATGTATTGTTGTTAAGCGATAAATAATTTTCGAGTTTTTGACCCAAACCTCCAAAGCTGGAATAATCACATTATTAATTAATCCTTAGGAGTTTATTAAAAAATATGTGTCGATGTATATTACCATTATAATTATTATTTTGAGTCATTATGAACATGTCCTAAGTCCCCCATTGGTTTATTTTTAATTTCTGGAAAGAAAAAAAAATTGGTTTTTATAGGCTTATTTTTAATAAGTTAATTGTAAAAATGTAAAAAGAAATAAAAGTGTGGCTAGGGGGTTGTTTTTTGCATGGGGTTGCTCATTTTCTAATTCATATCACCCACTTAACCCCTAGACCCACTTTCCTATTTTTTCGAATAATTATTCAACCCCAAAATTAATAATTACTCGAAAAACCCAAAAACCGAAGAAAAAATGAAATATTAAAAAATTCAGCAATTATAAAAAAAGATAATTGCCAAAAAAGTGTAGGGTGACTTGAAAAATAATCTTGGAAAGTATGCGGGAAAGGGAGACAAGTCAGATGTTTTCATTTCGTTGAAATCTCATGAGTTAGAACTTTCCTCTCTCAAGAGGGGCACATTTCTCCATGTGGGGACGCAGGGCAAGTTGGAAAATCTCATTTCTATGGGAAAAAATGATTATTGCGAAAAGTAATCACACAAAAGAGTGATGTTTCCACTTCCCAACTCTTTTTCCAAACCTCATCCACCTAATTTCCAACTCACTGAGAGCTAGAGTCTCCTTGAGGAGATGTGGCCCCGCTCTCCTTGTCGGTTTTCTATTTAAGCAGGAAACATCTCTTCATACTTCACGGATAATTTTGGAATTGAACCTCTTCTCCTGTGATATGTAATATTTATTATTGATTTAATAAAATGTGTTGGAGGTTGAAGAAAGTGTGGTCTATGGTGTTTGGATGTGTTTTCATTGGTAATATTGAGGTAACTTGTGGATTTTGGCAAGCTTGTATGTGTTCGAGATTTGTTGGATTTGAAGATAATTGTTTTTCTGATAATATAGGAAGTAATACTCATGTGATTACAGATTATTATATAATTCTTATGATTTTACGATTCTATTTTGATTTCATGTTTTTATTGAGAATTCATTATAGGACAAACACTGGCATTTAATCCCCATTTGCAAGTTTTGTAGATTTCGTTTACAAGTTTCTTAAGTTGGAGTTTTGGATGAGCGTGTGAGCTCTACTTTTATTCCAATTAACTCTTGAATAGAGGATTTCATCCCATTGGAAACACTTCATCAATTTTTTTTTTCCTTTCTTTCTCTATATGTCAAGCTTGGCGATACCCTTCCTTCATAAAATTTCAAATCTTTTGGTTACCAAGTCCTTTATTTTGCATATTTAAATCTCACTGAAGTATTGGAATATATTAGATTTTTGATTCACATATGGAAGTTTTAAGTTTCATATCTGATTATTAAAGTCATATTTTACAAGATTTGATTACAAGCAAGTACTAGTTTAATTCCTAAAATTTGCTATCTTTAAAGTACTTAAAATTTTTGATCATTTTTTTATGTTTTATTGATTTTATATCATATTTAATAAAAAAATGCTCATTGTTTTGCAGCATATATTGATCTAATAAAGAGGCACTCATGAAATTTTAAAGGTCCAAGTCATACTGGAGACCCCTCTTCTCATACTTCTTTAATCAGCCGCTTCTTAGAGGCCCTTACTTGTAAAAACTTGTTGTTTCCTATTATACAAAGGAACACAAGTACTTATTTATTCTAATCACTATAAAAAGAGAAGCAAGTGGACAGCCAAGTTCCCACAACCCATCCCCCCAGGGGGGGATTCACATTGTTTCATTTTTTTATTTTTTGTTTTTTGTTTTTCTTTAATTTTTCCAGTTTATTTTAAGTTCCTAAAGTAAAATTAATCAATAAAACCATGTTCTCGGTAACAAGACTATCAAAATTCAGATTAAAAAAAAAACTCACACTTAGCTTTTAAAAACTTAAAATATCCAATACTTCAAGACCTTGTATGCCCTTGTTACTATTGTAGGAATTTGGACGGATCCGTGGGATACTAAAAAAGGGATTGAAGTGACCAGTAATTAGTAAAACACATTATTTAATACCTACAAGTGAAAATTTGGCACTTGTTGGATATTACCAAGTTGTGGGGAAATTCTGTAAGTGAAGCGGGAACCACTAAAAAGTGACCGTAGGCTACCGTTAGGATACACCCTCATTTGGTGTAGTGTTGAATACATCATTGCAACTCCATCTATCCCACATGTCACTATGATTTCCACTTCTTGGTAAATCAGGACACGTTCCTCGTACCTCCAAGTATATCTGGAACACCATCTTCCCATCATAAGAAATATCATTACCACACTAATAATAAAATTTACCAAGAATTGGACCACTCCCTAATTACTCACTTAATAATATTAAAAATGACCAATTGAGACAACTGCAATACTTCACAAGACTCCAATAGAAACCCTTTACACAAGCACTCCATTGGCACTGGTCCTTTTTGGAAATCTTGCTTATTTTATAATTAAGTTAATCATTGTGTCATGGAATGTTATTCATGCTTGTCATTTAAATCATTTACATTTATCTTTATTCCAAGGTTTTATTTATCTCATCCCCTAGACTAATTGTTATATTTTTATAGATTAAACACCATAGTTTATTTTACTAGGGATCACCTCCCTTGGATTTGCTAGGAGAGAGACTAGAAAAAGGAGTGAGGATAAAGCGATGGCACTTGACTCTTACATTCTCCCAAGGTCACATGCAGTGGCTTGAATATTTCTGCCACATGACTTGAGGTGTGAGTTAGGTGGAAACACACATATACAAAGAAATTACATACATGGATACAAATATTCATAACCACACATGAAATTGGATGAGAAATGGATATTTCAATTAATGCAAATATATATAAAAATGACAACCTATGTTGGAACCTTGTCAAAACTAAGAAATTGAGTCCCTCCACCTGGGCCTCCACCACTTCAATCCTCGATACAATCGAAATCTCACAAAGACAATGGAAATCCTAGGAAATAAAACTAATGAATCTCTCAAGGACAAAGGGATGCAGACTAAAGTAAATAAGAATGGGGTACAATTCTGCTATAATCTCTTTACTCCAAAAGTATTTTCCTCTGATGCTTCATAGTAGCTCAATATATACCCCCCAATAGGGAATGAAGGGTCGAATCAAAGCGTTTCCTGGAATATAGAAGTCCAATGATCAATTCATTTGTTCCTTTATTGGCGAAAATCCAAATAGTTTTTGTGTTTTAACATAAAACCCGATGTATGTGGGTGACAGTGGTGCAAGTTGTGTATACATGAGTTGTAGTCTTATGAATTGCATGTATCTTCAAAGGTGTTTTTTAAAGGGTTATATTGGAGCATCAGGGAGATGGTGAGTAAATGGGGTATAGTGAGTCTGCATAGGGACAAGAAAAGGTCATTAAGGTATGGTGCATCAAGTGTGGAAAATCACACTATGACAGATACCAAACTTATCTAAGAAGTATCTGAAATTCGTCACCGATAAAATATTTATCCACACATTTAAAATTTTACCTTACATGACCACGAATTCCAATGAAGTAAAACTTAATCTCAATGTGTTTTATCATACCACATCTTCAACTGAAAGCATATCTTGATTGGATACATATACTCGGTTGGATATGCACACTTGAATGGATATACATACAAAGTATGGTCATGGTATTTAGTCATCATAAATATGGTCACTCTCTCCAACCAAGAAAGTATGGTCACACTCTCCAATCATCATAGGTAACTTTCTTATATAATCTACTTTTTAGATGGTAGTACTGTCAGAAAAATACTTTTTCTTTTGTAGTACAAACTGTAACATACATAGATTATCGCATACTAAAAAAAATATGGATAACACAATCATATAATAGGTATACCATGTATCAATTACAATAAATAACCTATTATAATGTAACTAAAAGGTACTCGAACATATGCTAAGTAATAAGCATACAATAGGTCTACTAAATAGTTTAAGAAACCAACCAGCTACTTATGCATAGTAGTACCATATTTATCTGATCTAGAATGTAGTTTCTCCAAAATAGAAACCATGGATTTCAAATCCATTTAATATACAACACATTAAATGTGTAACATCTTGCAGAAAGAAAATGTCATTTTTTATTGTAATCTTTAACATTTGTTGACTTCAAGAAACTTTGACTATCTAAATAAGTTCTTGTCAAAAACCCATGTCAACCCTTCTCTTTATTTTGTTAAGTATATTGTTGTTGGACGGATATGATTTATAAGTCATCACATGAGTATATTGTATTATCCCACATTCACGTGGAGTAATAGTTGTTTAGATTAGACTTAGTATATAAGTAAGTGTTGAGGCCAATGAAGGCATCCACCAGTTATTTTGTATGGATCTTTCTCAAAGGAGGTTTCCCCCTCGAAGTGCTATGCGATCAATAAAATATCTTATGTGCTCTACTATTTCTGTTATATATTTCATTTTCATTTTTTATTTTAGGAGGTTCCTATGATATGGTATCATAGAACTTTCTTTGGCTCAAGTGAAAATTTGTTTTTGACAAAAAAGAGGAAAAATTGGGTGTCGATTTTTAGATCACTTTTTGAAACGTTTTGTGCAGTTTGATAAAAACAAGTTGTAAATCTGAATTCCTCTTGTAAAAATACACGCTTTCAAAAAAAATCATTTCATTTGGAGTTCAGAAAGTGGAGATATCACTGATTTAAAATCAAATTTTTTTCGTAATCTCGCTGATAGCCACGAAAATTGCAGAACGAAAATATTTTGACGTGATACCCATATTTCTGTTCCAATTGTACAACTAAATGCAAAGAAACTATTCCAGTTTCAACAACATGTTATAATAAATATTCTAAGCAATATTGATCCTGTTATGCTCATTTTAAACTTTTTGTCTAAAAACCCAAGCTCTATTTATGGGATTTTTTGGCCCACTTGGTGGAATTTCTGCCAATTTGTTTCCAGCACTGTGATTATTGCGGTAGATCTTCTTGTTTGCATTTTTATTGTTCATTTCAATTGCAATTTTTGATAAGGGACTAACCCATATCCACTTAACTATTCGAAGTACCTGAGCATATCCCTAAAACTCATTGTGAGGAGTACCATAGGAACTCTAAAGTAGTTGACCATTGAGAGGACCTACCAGTAAAAAGGAAAATGACCCCTACCTAATTGACTAGTTCCCACCCGTGAGGTAAACCAAGAGTTATCATTTGTGGAAAAGAGGTTATCACTTTTAATTGAGCCGTGGAGTGAGGCGTACTGCTCCAATACACAAGTAGTCAAACAACATCGATGTCCGAGTGACTCACCTAAACCTTTAGGAAGACGAACATACATGGGGTCTATATCTATTGTCAGTTGATAAATAGCATATTTCATCTTGTCGAGAGCTGTCATAGTTAAAAACAAAAAAAAAAACTGTCCTGGTCATTACCCATGACGGGGCAAACAAAAAAATGGAAGAAAAAGTTGTTGCACTTAATACCAAACTCAAAGACCTTGATAACAAAATTCTCGGCCTCCATATTCAGAATTCAACCATGAACAATAGATGTCAGCTAGAGTCTTCTAGGGACATTGAGTTCTCTTCTTCCAACAATTTTTGTGGGCCAAATATTGATTTCCCTCGCTTCAATGGTGATGATCTGACTGGATGGATATATAGGGAATACCAATATTTTAGTCTACATAACACTTTTGATGTCACCAAAGTCCCACTTTCATCCTTTCATTTGTAACATGAAGCCCTTCAATGGTTTTTTTGGTACATCAAGGACCATGAAGAGCTAAAATGGATAGATTTTTCCCAACTCATTTTGGAACGATTTGGCCCTAGTACTTTTGATGACTTCACAAGAGAACTCACTAAACTTCTCCAAAATAGAACTCTAAGAGGGTATCAAACATATTTTGATAAATTGGTCAATCACACAGAAGGATTATTTGATGCATTCTAAATGAGTTTTTTTATTAGTGGCCTGAAGGATGCAATTTGATTTGAGGTTAAAATGTTTTTCCCGAACACATTGATGGAAGCCCGATGGTTTGCTAAGTTGGTGAAGGACAAGATCATTGCTTAACAACACTCCCAATCCACTTTTGCTCCATTCAAAAATATGGTTTCCCAAATACCTCTAATCATGATTTGTCCTAGAACCTATTCTATCAAGCAATTTTCTGAAGCTGAGATGCAGGAACATAGAGAAAATGGGATTTGTTATAATTGTGATGAGATATTTAATCGGGGACATCGATGTGCTAAGAAAAATATCTATCTCTTGGATGTAGCTTCTCCGCATGCACCTAAAATTTGTGAGGGTGATCAGGATCCTATAGTGTTAGGATTATAATCCTCCCTTGTCCAAACTAGTCAATTCTGCCTAACTTATGAGTCTTTTTAGTCATTATTGAGTCACTAGTACCATTGGGTTCACTTGACCTAGTGGGGCCACATGTACCAGTCACTAGAGTGTGGGGAATACTAATTGAGGCTCACTACCATTGACTGCACTTGCATGCATCAATTTAGGCACCTCCTAGACCAATCCCTACAATTTAGGAGCCACTGGGAGTGTCAACACCAACCTCCTTCATTTGTTAGCAGTTGGTAACTAGTCAATCCTAGTTATGAGTCACCTAAATTTAGTTAGCACTAGTATTTGCATGGATGCATGTAGTAAGGCACATTTTCTCACTTATCACATCGGTTAGACTAGTTTAACTTATTGAGAGACTAAATTAGACAACTAGAGATACCTAGTTAAGATCCGATAGTGATTTAGACGTGTCTAGTTATCCATACAGTCAGATTGAGTTAATCAATTCGAATTTCCTCTCATGGATTCAAATTTTTATGGCTATTAATGTCAGTGTATTGCATTGTAACAATGATCTAGATTGTATCCATTTTATTTTTTTATTAATGAAAGCTTATACAACTACAACTCATTATTTTTATTGTTTCATATCATATTCTAAGTAAATTGTTGTGGAATCTTCTGTAATCTTTTTCTTGGTGCATAGATTCCTATGAGCTCAATTTTAATATGGTATATTCAGAGCCATGGAATGAAAAGGAATTTCTGCTATAGATTTCTTGCTGGATCTATGAAGCAATTTGAGCAAAAAAACTCAAAAACATTCTAGCTCTGCACTAGAGGCGGATAGTTTACCACATAATTCCTGAAATTCAAACCTTGTTGATCAAGATTTCTTGATTGAATGAGCCAGGTGTGATGCAAACTCCAAAATTGCAGGTTTTTAGACCTTTTATTTGTGTAATTGCAGGTACAACTTCATATGGATTCGAAATTATTAGTTCCTCTTCTTACTCCATCCACAAGATATTCAGAATGGAAGTTGAAGATGATTTCATATCTAAAGAGATAAGGTCTCTATGAGGTGTCTATTGGACTTGGTAAAGAGAATTATTAGAATGATAATGACTTGCTAAATGATGGTGATAGAGATTTTGGAACAATATGTTTTTCCCTTTCTCTAAGCTTGTGCTACCTTATTGGTTCTGCTGAATACCCAAAGGATCTTTGGAAAAAATTGGATAAAACCTTTGGAAACCACAATGAGGATCATAATAGAAATTTGGAGATCAAACAAGCAGCAAAAGAGTTCTTTATTCAAAATTCTCGGTCTCTACTATCTCTGATGAAGTTTTTCAAGATGAAGAAGAAGCAAAATCTTCTACATAGTTAATTCGAATTGAAGAAAGTCTCCTTGCAGTTATTCCTTATCCTACTACTCGGGAGGTTTACGAGATCTCTGATATTTCATATTCTCATATGGATGATACATAAGAAGAAATTCAAATCTCTGGTATTGAAGAAAAACTCTATTGCAATTCTATGTAGACATTCTCTGTTGGTTCTCCTTTAAATTCTGTCCAAACTTTGTGAGTGATTGCTTCAAAAAGTGAAGAGAAATTTGATTTCTCTCCCTCTAATGTTGCTTCTGGTGTGACTATAAGTAATACCTTTGATATTTTAGAAATAATATCAGATAGTATGAATGATCCATTCACTCTCCTTGATCTATATCTTCCAGAAAATTCCTACAAGATTACATGCACCAATATTCAGAATTTTGAAGAAGGAGAAAAATGTGCATCTACCATCTCGGCTGACTTATGAACTTATTTGGATATGATATGATATTATTTGGATCTGATATGATATTATTGGGTTCAAATTTTAAGTTCCAATATCCTTCAGTCATTCTTGTAGCTGATCTGATCAATTTTGGTGTGACAACTCAAGTATGGCAAGTCTTCTCCATATTTATTATTGGGGATATGATGTTAGTTTCCTCGTATGAGGTTGCTGATATTATATTTTGTTATTAATTGGTTATTTTTGAAGCTATATTTTATTATGGATCTCAATCATTTTCTCTCCATAGTCTCAGGGATTCTCTACCTTTGATCACATGCTCATCCCCTCACAAAACTAGTAAAGAGGGAGACATTCGGGAGACATTCTGCGTCCGCCTAGACACTTGATCCTAGCAGTTGGATCTGATATTACATCACATTGTTTTTTTTTCAAGGATACAATATATCATTTTATTGGGTATTCATCACATGGTTTTAATTCTCAAGCACTTTTTCTCTCTCATCAGTTGATTTCAGTTGCTCTACATGGGTCCCATTTTCATCTAGCGACTGTCTATATTTCTGATTTTGTTGAGAATATTCTTCTTCTTCGAAAGAGGAAGATTCCTCCAGACATAATCATTTATTTTGGATGGAGAAGTTCACATGCTATATCCAAGGATACATATGCACAGAAGAACAAGCTTGATCCTAATTCTACATTCTTAGTTTGAGGGGGGGTATTTTTTCCAATGAGGTTTTTCTCTGTTTCCTTGTTTGTATTAAGTCGTTACTTTTTGCATTTTATCTACAATGGTTGAAATTTTGTCTTAGGTGCAATGGACTGAAGTTTTCCAAGTTAGAATTTAGGGGGGGGTGTTATGATTATAATCCTCCCTTGTCCAAACTAGTTAATCCTTCGTGACTTAGGAGTCTTTTTAGTCATTATTGAGTCACTAGTACCATTGCGTCCACTTGGCCTAATGGGGCCACATACCATTCACTAGAGTGTGGGGAACACTGATTGAGACTAACTCTCACTAAATTCACTTGCATGCGTCAATTTAGGCACCTCCTAGATCAATCCCTAAAATTTAGGATCCACTAGGACTGTCGGCACCAACCTCCTTCAATTGCTAGTAGGTGACTAGTCAATCCTAGTTATGAGTTAGTTACATTCAATTATAGTCAGTTACATTTAGTTAGCACCAGTATTTGCATGACTACAGGTAGGAAGGAAACTTTTCTCACTGACCACATCAGTTATACTAGTTTAACTGATTCTAATTGATTGAGAGACTGAATTAAACAACTAGAGATAGCTAGTTAAGCTACGATAATGCTTTGGACATGTCCAATTATCCATGTAGTTAGATTGAGTTAATCAATTCAAATTTCCTCTCATGGATTCAAATTGTCTGGCTATTAATGCCAGTGTATTACATTGTAACAATGATCCATATTGTATCCATTTTTCTTTTGTATTAATGAAATCTTTATGAAATATTTTAGATTAATGAAAAAATTATGAGTAAATTGTTGTGGAATATTCTTTAAGTTTTGTCTTATTCTATAGATTTATGTGAGCTCAATTTTAATAAGAATATGATTAGGCCACCCTTCAGCAGTCATGTGTTTACCCTCCTTCTCAACATGACCATCTAGAGATATATCTCCATACATTAACTGAAGTCACCACCCCACAAACCATGGGGGTCAAGGGTTTCTTCAAGAAGATCCCTCTTACAATACTCAATGATTCTAGTAGCACTCGTAACTTCATTGATCCCTAGATCACCAACCACGTTGATTGTTTTGTCCATCCTTTCTCCAGCTTTAAAGTCATGATTTCCAATGAGGGAACCTTAGATTGCAAAGGGAAGTGTCACAATGTACGTATCTCTATTTGATATTATAACTTGCACTTTGACATGTTTTCCTTTCCCTTAGGTGGATGTGATGTAGTCTTGGTTGCTCAATGGTTACACAAACTTGGACCCATATTATGGGATTTTTATCAACCTTGGATGTAGTTTTCAATCAATGGAAAAAAAAACACATTGAAGGGATTCCATCGAGGGTCTCTCAACATCATCAGTTCACATCGCATGGAAAATATCCTTAAGAAGAATTCGAATGGTGTCATTGCTCAGCTCCATTCCATTAACACACTAGTACAAAATGAGGAATTAGCTACTACGTGACTAAAATTTTTAGTCACCACAACGTTTTCAAGTGATTTACTACTGAACATGAGAAATTTTGATTGACCCAACTATAAATGACTAAAATTAATGACTAATTTAGTCACCAGTTCACAAATATGACTAGATAATAAGTGATAGAGTTAAAAGTGACTAACATAAACAACCAATTTAGTCACGGAATAAAAAAAGACTAGCTAGAAGGATATGAATTAGCCATTTCTATTAGTCATTTTTTATTGCCACTCCAAGAATGAAAAATTGCAATTTTGGCGATGAAGTGTTACAATTTATGTAATTTTGACACTACAGATATATTCTCTCTAGCTCGATTTGCGGTGTTAAAATTTAGTAAATTGTAACATTGTAGATGGATTTGTGTGGGAATTTGATGAATTAATCCTAATTAACATAACCCATAAGTTAGTTTGTGCAGGATAAGTACAAGAAGATGCTAACCATATTGCTACGTTCAATATCCTTGGCCAAGTTTGTATACCTTATAATATTAATAAAGTGGGATCCAGGGATGATTTTAAGAAACCATACTTATTTAAAAGTGTATAAATGTTGGTGAATCTTACCAATTCTTAAAACGCCAACTATAAAATGTTTGGTGATATTTTTCAAAAGATATTTTAATTTCCAAGGATTTTATATCGTTTATATAATAATTTTAGTGATTTTTAGGGTGAATTTTTTTTTAACCCAATCGAAATTAGGTGAAACAGGGCTTCAAAAAATGCAAAATGGAGAATCTTTTTTGGAGAAAAACATGGAAAAATAGCCCATTGGGTTAAATTTCGCCCCTAAAATTTTCCCTGGTGGGCTCTACACCACCCAAGTTAGGCCTAGTACTATAGTATAATGCTTACTTTAGGGAGGCTATGTATATGTTTGATAACATATCAATATCATTTATATAGTGTTTATTAGCATCCTATACCATTCTTGCCTCCAATAACAGCCTTAGCACCAACTCTCTAGCCTCACTTTCATTTACATTGGGCATGTCCATCAAAGGCACAAGGTGGGGGATTTGAGACAGAGTGTCGTCTTATGGAACAAAATTTTATGAGTCCACTGTGATTCTACAAAGTAACAAGGTTTTCTAGGGGTTGATTTTTAATCCTATTCACAAATGCTCCCCTCATGACTAGAAATATACCAAGAATCTCACTATCGTTTAGTGCTTGAGGGTGGGGAAAAATAAATTTCCAGTATGTTACAAAATACCTTTCATGGCAAGGAAAATTTTGAAACAACAACAGAAAACTTATGTAGCAAAAATATATACTTGGTGTAAGAAATATACGAAACTTAGACCACTACTGCTAAACTTGTGATTTATGAAAAACATCAGTACTACAAGGCTTTCACTTGTTTCTTTCCTTGACTAACTCTGTTTCACAAAATTCATGTGCAGCTAAAAAATAGATGAAAATGACATCCATTATAGGTTCAAGTCTCATTCAACTGTTTTTGCTTTACCACGTTTTGATGGGCTCAGTATTATGTTCATCCAATTTTTCAAATGCCATGTATTTTTTTCCACATTAACACTCCTTTTTTAATAGTCAACATGTACAACAATTACAAAGCATAAATAGTTTATAAAGAATTATCTACATAAACAAAACTTCAAAAATAAAAAATAAAATTGGTTTGGAATACGAATTCTTAGATCGATATTATAACATCTTCCCTTAATTTGAAAATAATATTATTCACAATTTCAATTATACCTTATAAGTCATATTTAACTTAAAGATATGGTTGTTATTATCATTACTGAAGTTATCTTACTATCATTTTCTAATTGTAGATTGGAAAATAATTTCCAATAAATTATTTTATCTAACAAAAATCTTTAATTTAATATATATAGATAGATAGATAGATAGATAGATAGATAGATAGATATATACATATATATATATATATATATATATATATATATATATATATATAATCCTTAAATTTTCAAGTTTTAAAATGTTAACCATTTTAATTTCGGTCTATTTATGTGATCTTGCATCTTACTCTCATTTTAGTTTTCATCCTAGTTTTAGAATGTTCACCATTTTAATTTTGGTTTATTTATATGATCTTGCATCTTACTCACATTTTAATTTTCATCTTACTCACAAAAGTGTTCACCATTTTAATTTTTGGTCTATTTATACTATCTTGGATCTTACTCTCACAAAAATGTTCACTATTTTAATTTCCATTTCTAGAGTATTTTTGTCTATTAATCCTATATTCCATCTTATTTTCAAGAAATTTTTCACCATTTTAATTTTTATTCTGAGGTAATGTTGGCCAAAATCGTTTCAGGAAATGGCAATTCCACTCAAAATAACCCTATTTAGAGTACTTGAGAGAAAACAATGCCCAATCAGAGTAATCAGGAGAAAAGAATGCCCACTATAGTGAAACTGGTCCTAGAGCTTATGATTCCTGAGCATAAGGAGACCGCTCTCCTCGACCCCTCGACCTATTGAAGGTGCTTCACATTCTCTATCTTTTATTTATTTTTAGAATTTAATTAAATATTTTTCATTAAAAACCATCAGTGATGTTCTTCCTTCTAAACCCTCTATAAAGTATTTCCATTGTGAAATTCTGGTTGTAAGATCAATTTCTTTTAGGAATTGGGGTTTCTTTCGTTTTTGGTTCCTTCTCTGTCTCAGGAATAATATTTTTGGGAAGGGTTAGAAAATTGATTGTCTTGGGAATTTTTTAAAGCTTTTAGGAATGCCAGGGAGCCTCTTCTCTTGAGGTTTTAGTAATTCATTTCTTAAGTCATGGCTTTGGATGTCCTTCCATCATTTCCTTTTGCATATTATGTTTCCTTGTAGGCTCAATTATAACTTGTTTTGAGATATTACACTGAGGTTCTATTTCATTTTCTTTAAACCTTCCTACTATATCATGCTACCCTTCCCACGGCTTTGTGTTGGCCTACATTTATTTTTTGGTTACCTTTGTTAATGGGCAGTAAGTCTTGGAAGCACCAGTTTTTTGATTCCGATCTCCAGAATCCAAATGAACCCTTTAATAAATGTGGCACCTCTCTTGTATCCAAAGGCAACAGATGAATTTCTGGAAGGCGAATGCAACATGCCAAGGTCCAACAACACAACCATTATCACAACCTCGTAAAAGAATTCTCTCATCATTGAATATTCTTGCAGGAATATGCTTGCAGAATGCCATAAGTCTACAGTATTTGAGCAACCAGAGAATGGAATGGTAAAACTTAAGTTACAATTGTTTCCCATGGATGAATTTACAAGCAAGGCATTAGAGAAGGTAATTCCATACTTGAGGTTAATTTCTGTTAGTTTAAAATTTCATGCGCAAATTTGTAAATGTGTTTGGCATTTTTTGAGCCTTCTATTTATGCTATATACCAATGCAGGATGGTCCTAATCCACACCTAGAGATGATTTTGAAAGCTCATAAAATGATTTCATTAGTTCTTCAACACCTTATGCAGAAGTGGGGGCACTCAACTGCCGCTTCAGGTGGATTGATGTTGTTTTCGTATAGTTCTCAATGGAAAGATATTCCTAACTATCGAAGTTGTATGCTAAAATAAATTATGCTAGTGCTGTAGATTTTCATGTTGTTGTAGGAATTCCAACCATCTTCCCTCTCAGGTAATTAATGAGGTTATCTTGTACTCCAATGATCAATCTAGCAATGTATTTATTTTGTTATGCCTTCATAACTCTCTAGCATTAGAAATATCTAACATTTGAATATTCCATATCTATTTGTTAAACCTTGATCAATGCTAAAAGGTGGGAAATGTAAGAAGCATTGGGCATGTATCTAAACCCCAATTTCATTAACTCAAGTCAAAATCTTCTCTGCATGTGACCTTTTTTTATGTAGGTGCTTATGTTTCCAGAAATAAGTAAACTCTTATTGAACCACATGGTTAGGAATTATTCCCAAGTGGTTCCAAATATGCATGGATAGACTAGAACATAAGGGGTAATAAATCTATATATATAGAATATAAATTTCTATATAAATTATGGCTGGATTTTCATATATGTGCTTCCACTCTCCATAAGGAATTAAGCATGGACAAGATAACGTAGAAAAGGAAAACATTTGACACTTTTGATTGCATTGAAATTTTGTCTGTATCTCTAATTCATGAAATCTATCATGCCACAGAATCAAGAAGTCAGACCAAAGGTGAGCTTAGTAGTCCGCATGGTAGCTTCTGTTGTGAACTATAATTATATTGTGGATTGGGAATTTCAAAATTATGGTCTTATCCAAACTAAGGCAGAAAACTTCGAAGAACCAACTCAGGGAGCTTTTTTTATTCAAAGTTAGGTTAGAATTTAAAATGCATAGCATTTGACCATTTTATTTTGCACACAGGTTGGAATTAGTGGAATTTTAATGGTCAAAGGTACAAACTATGGGAATGTTGACCAGAACAGCTCCATGAATGGACTTCATGGAACTTTACTCACTAAGAATAGAATTAGTGTCATCCATCACCATTATATGACTTTCTATATGGACATGGATATTGATGATATAGATAACTCCTTTGTTCAGGCCAAGTTGGCCAAGAAAATAGTGAAGAATGATTCAACTCCAAGAAAAAAAATTTGGAAAGAAGAGAAACACATAGCCCAAACAGAGAAGGATGCCCAAATTAAGATGAGCATCTATCAGCCATATGAGTTTCATGTGATCAATCCATCAAAGAAGACAAATATTGGAAATCTAGTGGGATATAAACTTATTCATGGGGGCGTTTCTACAAGATTTCTTGATCATGACGATCCTCCCTAGCTTTGAGGGGCCTTCACTAACAACCAGGTTTGGATTTCGATGACTTCAATTTTTGTCCCTTTATGGCACATAACAGTGGAGTGAAATTTGCTCCTAAAATTGCTTAATTCTCTTTTTATATGTTGTTCTTATTTAAATCCATTCCAAAATCAACCCATTCACATTACAGTGGTCACAAATTCTGGATGCATAGAGATAAGGACACTATCCACGATATCTAAATCATGGAAGTGTGCATAGTGGAGTGGTCAACTCTTTTTTGTGTTTTGTTTTGAAAATCAAAACTGAAATTATAAGGGATCATGTAATTCTTCATATTTCATTGTCGAAAACATTGTGACAAAGAATTTGTGTTCACCATATATGGTTCAATCTAGATAATACGAGCGAGGAGTGGGTAGGTCGACAGTACATTTTCCAAAGCAAAGGTGATGATACTCTGGCTGTCTGGTCTAACTGGTGAGTGGTCTTATGCAATCCTATGAAAGGTTATCTATATCAGTTTATTCACATAAGTGACAATTTTTTCCCATGGATGAATTTACACTCACGCAATTAGAGAAGGTAATCCCATGTTTGAGGTTAATTTCTATTATTTTAACATTTCATGCACAAATTTGTAACTATGTTTGGCCTTTGTGAGCCTTTTATTTATGCTATATACTAGTGCAACATGGTCATAATCCAGACTTGGAGCTTACTTTGAAAGCTCGTAAAATTATTTCATAAGTTCCTCAACACCTTATGTAGAAGTGGGGGCACTCAACTACTATGTTAGGTGAATTGATGTTGTTTCCGTACAGTGCTCAATGGAAATATCTTCCTAGATGTCAAAGTTAGATGCTGAAAGAAACTTCTGCTAGTGCTGGAGATGTTCATGCTTCTATAGGAAGTCTGACCATCTTCCATCTGAGGTAACTAATTAGGTTATGTTATAATCCAATGATTAATATATCAATGTATTTATTTATTTTATGCCTTCACAACTTTCTAGCATTAACAATATCTAACATTTGAATCTTCCATATGTGGTTGTTAAACCTTGAGAAATACTAAAAGGTGGGAAATGTAAGAAGCGTTGGGCATGTATCTGAACCCCAAGTTCATCAACTCAAGTCAAAATATTCTCTGCATGCGACCTTGTTTTGTGTAGCTGCTTATTTTTCCAGAAATAAGTCAACTTTTGTTGAACCATGTGGTTGGGAATTATTCCCAAGTGGTTCCAAATCTGCATGGATCGACTAGAACATAAAGGGTAGTAAATCTGTATATATAGACTATAACTTTCTATATACATTATCTATGGTTTTTCATATATGTGCTTCCAATCTCTGTAAGGAATTAAGCATGGACAAGATAAGGTAGAAGTGGAAAACATTTGACACTTATGATTGCATTGAAATTTTGTTTGTATCTCTAATTCATGAAATCTATCATGCCAAAAATTCAACAAGTCATACCAAAGGTGACTTTAGTAGTCCACATGGCAGAGTCTTTTGTAAAATATGATTATATTGTGTATTGGGAATTTCAGACTGATGGTCTTATCAAAAATAAGGTAGAAAAATTTGAAGCCTTTCCTCGAAGAAGCAACTCAGGGAGTTGTTTTTATTCAAAGGTAGGTTAGAATTTAAAAGCCAGAGCATTTGACCGTTTTTTTTTGCACACAGGCTGGACTAAGTGGAATTTTAATGGTCAAAGGTACAAAATATGAGAATGTTGACCAGAATTGCTCCATAGATGAACTTCATGGAACTCTACTCACTGAGAATAGAATTGGTGTCATCCATGACCATTATATGAATTTCTATATGGACATGGATATTGATAGTATACAAAACTGCTTTGTTTATTCCAATATGGCCAAGAAAACAATGAAACAGATAGCAGACAAACACATAGCCCAAACAAAGAAGGATGCCCAAATTAAACTGAGCCTATATCATCCATCTGAGTTTCATGTGATCAATCCATAAAAGAAGACAAATATTGGAAATCTAGTGGAATATAAACTTGTTCCTAGGGCCACTGTTGCAAGCTTGCTTGATCATGATGATCCTCCCTAGATTCGAGGGGCCTTCACTAACAACTAGGTTTGGATTTGGATTACTTCAATTTTTGTCTCTTTGTGGTACATAACAGTGCAGTGAAATTTGCTCCTAAATTTTTTTACATGGATGAATTCTTGTTTAAATCCATTCCAAAATCAACCCATTCACATTACACTAGTCACAAATTCTAGATGCATAGAGATATGGAAACTATCCACAATATCTAAAACATGGAATTGTGCATAGTGGAGTGGTTAACTCTTTTTTGTTTTTTGTTTTGAAAATCGAAACTGAAATTATAGGGGATCATGTAATTCTTCATATTTCATTGTTGACAACATTGTGACAAAGAATTTGTGTTCATCAGATATGGGTCAATCCATATAACAGGAGTGAGGAATGGGCAAGTGGGCAGTACGTTTACCAAATCAAAGGTTATGATAATTTGGTTGTCTAGTGTAACTAGTGAGTGGTCTTATGCAATCCTACAAAAGGTTATCTATATAAGTTTATTCACTTAAGTTACAATTGTTTCCAATGGATGAATTTACAATCAAGGAATTAGAGAAGGTAATCCCATGCTTAAGGTTAGTTTCTGTCAGTTTAACATTTCATGCACAAATTCGTAACTATGTTTGGCCTTTGTGAGCCTTTTAATTATGCTATATACCAATGCAGGATGGTCATAATCCACACTTGGAGCTTACTTTGAAAGCTCGTAAATTTATTTCATAAGTTCTTCAACACCTTATGTAGAAGTGGGAGCACTCAACTGCTACTTCAAGTGAATTGATGTTGTTTCTGTATAGTGCTCAATGGAAAGATCTTGCTAGATGTCAAATTTAGATGCTGAAAGAAACTTTTGCTAGTGTTGGAGATTTTCATGCTGCTATAGGAAGTCTGACCATCTTCTGTCTGAGGTAACTAATTAAGTTATGTTATACTCCAATGATCAATCTAGCAATGTATTTATTTTTTTGATGCCTTCACAACTTTATAGCATTAGCAATATCTAACATTTGAATCTTCCATATGTAGTTTTTAAACCTTGAGCAATACTAAAAGGTGGGAAAAGTAAGAAGTGTTGGGCATGCATCTGAACCCCAAGTTTATCAACTCAAGTAAAAGTATTCTCTGCATGTGACCTTGTTTTGTGTAGGTGCTTATTTTCCCAGAAATAAGTCAACTTTTGTTGAACCATGTGGTTAGGAATTATTCCCAACTAGTTCCAAATTTGCATGGATAGACTAGAACATAAGGGGTAGTAAATCTGTATATATAGACTATAAATTTCTATATAAATTACCTATGGTTGTTCATATATGTGCTTCCAATATCCATAAGGAATTAAGCACAGACAAGATAAGGTAGAAATGGAAAACATTTGACACTTCTGATTGCATTGAAATTTTGTTTGTATCTCTAATTCATGAAATCTATCATGCCACAAATTCAAGAAGTCAGACCAAAGGTGACTTTAGTAGTCTGCATGGCAGTGTCTATTGTAAACTATGATTATATTATGTATTGGGAATTTCAGACTAATGGTCTTATCTGAGCTAAGGTAAGAAACTTTGAAGCCTTTCCTCGAAGAAGCAACTCAGGGAGTTGTTTTTATTCAAAGGTAGGTTAGAATTTAAAAGCCATATCATTTTACCACTTTATTTTGCACACAAGTTGGACTAAGTGGAATTTTAATGGTCAAAGGTACAAAATATGAGAATGTTGACTAGAATTGCTCCACAGATGAACTTCATGGAACATTGCTTGCTGAGAATAGAATTGGTGTCATCCATGACCATTATATGAATTTCTATATGGACATGGATATTGATGGTATACACAAATCCTTTTTTTATGCCAATATGGCCAAGAAAACAATGAAACAAATAGCAGAGAAACACATAGCCCAAACAGAGAAGGATGCCCAAATTAAGATGACCCTATATCATCCATCTGAGTTTCATGTGATCAATCCATCAGAAAAGACAAATATTGGAAATATAGTGGGACATCAACTTGTTCCTGGGGCCATTGCTACAATCTTTCTTGATCATGAAGACCCTCCCTATATTCGAGGGGGCTTCGCTAACAACTAGGTTTGGATTTGGATGAATTCAATTTTTATCTCTTTGTGGTACATAACAGTGCAGTGAAATTTGCTCCTACAATTGCTTACATCGATGACTTATTGTTTAAATCCATTCCAAAATCAACCCATTCACATTACACTAGTCACAAATTCTGAATGCATAGAGATAAGGACACTCTCCACAATATCTAAAACATGGAAATGTGCATAGTGGAGTGGTCAACTCTTTTTTGTTTTTTGTTTTCAAAATCGAAAGTGAAATTATAGGGGATCATGTAATTCTTCATATTTCATTGTCGACAACATCGTGACAATGAATTTGTGTTCATCATAAATGGGTCAATCCATATAAAAGGAGTGAGGAATGGGCAAGTGGGAAGCACGTTTACCAAAGCAAAGGTGATGATACTCTGACTGTCTAGTCTAACTGGTGAGTGGTCTTATGCAATCCTACGAAATATTATATTTAGCAGTTTATTCACATAAGTTACAATTGTTTCCCATGTATTATTTTACAATCAAGGAATTAGAGAAGGTAATCCCATGCTTGAGGTTAATTTCTGTTACTTTAACATTTCATGCACAAATTTGTAACTATGTTTGGCCTTTGTGAGCCTTTTATTTTTGCTATATACCAATGCAAGATGGTCATAATCCACACTTGGAGCTTACTTTGAAATCTTGTAAAATTATTTCATCAGTTCTTTAACACCTTATTTACAAGTGGGGGCACTCAACTGCTGCTTCAAGTGAATTGATGTTGTTTCCGTACAGTGCTCAATGGAAAGATATTCCTAGATGTCAAAGTTAGACAATGAAAGAACTTCTGCTAGTGCTGGAGATTTTCATGCTGCTATAGGAAGTCTGACCATATTTCATCTGAGATAACTAATTAGGTTATGTTATACTGTAATGATCAATCTAGCAATGTTGACCAAAATTGTTCCACAGAT
The DNA here is from genome assembly GCA_001517045.1 of Pseudotsuga menziesii. Taxonomy (NCBI): domain Eukaryota; kingdom Viridiplantae; phylum Streptophyta; class Pinopsida; order Pinales; family Pinaceae; genus Pseudotsuga; species Pseudotsuga menziesii. Next base: position 228,525 of record LPNX010735785.1, read on the forward strand.
GAACTTCATGGAACTTTACTCACCGAGAATAGAATTGGTGTCATCCATGACCATTATATGACTTTCTATATGGACATGGATATTCATGGTATAGACAACTCTTTTCTTTAGGCCAAGATGGCCAAGAAAATAGTGAAACAAATAGCAGAGAAACACATAGCCCAAACAGAGAAGGATGCCCAAATTAAGTTGAGCCTATATCAGCCATCTGAGTTTCATGTGATCAATCCATCAAAGAAGACAAATATTGGAAATCTAGTGGGATATAAACTTCTTCCTAGGGCCACTGTTCCAATATTTCTTGATCATGACGATCTTCCCTAGATTCGAGGGGCCTTTGCTAACAACTAGGTTTAGATTTGGATGACTTCAATTTTTGTCTCTTTGTGGTACATAACAGTGCAGTGAAATTTGCTCCTAAAATTGCTTACATGGATGACTTCTTATTTAAATCCATTCCAAAATAAACCCATTCACATTACACTGGTCACAAACTATGGATGCGTAGAGATAAGGACACTATCCACAATATCTAAAACATGGAAGTGTGCATAGTGGAGTGGTCAACTCTTTTTTGTTTTTTGTTTTGAATATCGAAACTGAAATTATAGCGGCTCATGTAATTCTTCGTATTTCATTGTCGACAACATTGTGACAAATAATTTGTGTTCATCAGATATGGGTCAATCCATATAACAGGAGTGAGGAGTGGGCAAGTGGGTGGTACGTTTACCAAAGAAAACCTGATGATACTCTGGTTGTCTAGTCTAACTAGTGAGTGGTCTTATGCAATCCTATGAAAGGTTATCTATATCAGTTTATTCACATAAGTTATAATTGCTTCCCATGGCTGAATTTACACTAAAGGAATTAGAGAAGGTAATCCCATGCTTGAGGTTAATTTCTGTTAGTTTAACATTTCATGCACAAATTTGTAACTATGTTTGGCCTTTGTGAACCTTTTATTTATGCTATTTACCAATGCAAGATGGTCATAATCCACACTTGGAGATTACTTTTAAAGCTCGTAAAATTATTTCATCAGTTCTTCAACACCTTATGTAGAAGTGGGCGCACTAAACTACTGCTTCAGGTGAATTGATGTTGTTTTTGTACAGTGCTCAGTGGAAAAATATTCCTAGATGTCAAAGTTAGATGCTGAAAGAAAATTCTGCTAGTGCTGGAGATGTTCATGCTACTATAGGAAGTTTGACCATCTTTCATCTGAGGTAACTAATTAGGTTATGTTATACTCCAATGATCAATCTAGCAATGTGTTTATTTTTTTGATGCCTTCACAACTTTCTAGCATTAGCAATATCTAACATTTGAATCTTCCATATGTGGTTGTTAAACCTTGAGCAATACTAAAAGGTGGGAAATGTAAGAAGCGTTGGGCATGTATCTGAACCCCAAGTTCATAAACTCAAGTCAAAATATTCTCTGCATGCAAACTTGTTTTTTGTAGGTGCTTATTTTTCAAGAAATAAGTCAACTTTTGTTGAACCATGTGGTTAGGAATTATTCCCAAGTGGTTCCAAATCTGCATGGATAGACTAGAACATAAGGAGTAGTAAATCTATATATATAGACTATAAATTTCTATATAAATTATGTATGGTTGTTCATATATGTGCTTCCAATATCTGTAAGGAATTAATCATGGACAAGATAAGGTAGAAATGGAAAACATTTGACACTTCTGAGTGCATTGAAATTTTGTTTGTATCTCTAGTTCATGAAGTCTATCATGCCACAAATTTGAGAAGTCATACCAAAGGTGACTTTAGTAGTCCGCATGGTAGTGTCTATTGTAAACTATGATTATATTGTGGATTGGGAATTGTAGACTGATGGTCTTATCCGAACTAAGGTAGAAAACTTTGAAGCCTTTCCTCGAAGAAGCAACTCAAGGTGTTATTTTTATTCAAAGGTAGGTTAGAATTTAAAATCAAGAGAATTTGATAATTTTTTTTAGCACACAGTTTGGACTAAGTGGAATTTTAATGGTCAAAGGTACAAAATATGAGAATGTTGACCAGAATTGCTCCATAGATGAACTTCATAGAACTTTACTTGCTGGGAATAGAATTGGTGTCATCCATGACCATTATATGACTTTCTATATGGACATGGATATTGATGGTATACACAACTCCTTTGTTTAGGCCAAGATGGCCATGAAAATAGTGAAACACATAGCATAGAAACACATAGCCCAAACAGAGAAGGTTTCCCAAATTAAGTTGAGCATATATCAACCATGTAAGTTTCATGTGATCAATCCATCAAAGAAGAAAAATATTGGATATCTAGTGGGATATAAAAAATTTCTTGGGGCCACTGTTGCAAGATTTATTGATCATGAAGATCCTCCCTAGATTCTAGGGGCCTTCACAAACAAATAGGTTTGGATTTGGATGACTTCAATTTTTGTCTCTTTGTGGTACATAACAGTGCAGTGAAATTTGCTCCTAAAATTGCTTACATGGATGACTTCTTGTTTAAATTTATTCCAAAATCAACCCATTCACATTACACTGGTCACAAATTCTGGATGCATAGGCATAAAGAATCTATTCACAATATCTAAATCATGGAAGTGTGCATAGTGGATTGATCATCTCTTTTAAAAAAAAAAAATGAAACTGAAATTCTAGGGGCTCATGTAATTCTTCGTATTTCATTGTGGAAAACATTGTGACAAAGAATTTGTGTTCATCGGATATGGGTCACTCCATGTAATATAAGTGAGGAGTGGGCAAGTGGGAAATATGTTTACCAAAGCAAAGGTGATGATACTTTGGTTGTCTAGTCTAACAGGTGATGGGATCATGCAATCCTATGAAAGGTTCTCTATATCAGTTTAATCACATAAGATGATAATTTGATTGCTTTCTGAAATTGAGCTTGAAGACTAAGAACTCATTTTCCAACATTTGTAGAATGTTCAAAACTAAACTTCACAGTGAAATTTGTACCTAGTACAACATTAACTTAATTCTGTAGTTATATTGTTATAAAACTTGTGATAATATTGTCTCTATCGGGGACCGTCCCATTAAGAATAAATACATTGTACTTTGGTACACATTGGGCTTCCATCATCTCCCTTTCCAAGAGGACTACCAAATGATGCCAATAGTGTCGTCAAGTTTAGATCTCAAACAAACAAATATTTTTGTAAGAAATCTTATCATGAGGACTGCACCCTGCTACAGGAAGAATCTTCCCATATGTGTAGCTTCAGCTGAATGAAAAACCATACTATTTCATCATGTGCTATAAATAGTATATCCATCAAGTTTACTTTTTAATTTGAGATAGCCAAGCTATACAATATTTTGGTTTCAAATACAATACCCTAGCAGAGAAGATCCAATTTTAGCCAAGTTTCAAAGCAAGAATTACCCTGTATCAAGCTATCTTCATCAAGTTCTCAAATCCCAAAATCAAACCTAAGGAAGAATTCTAATAAAGAGGAGGGATACATATCTCAAAGTCTTATTTGTCTATTACATGATCATATCAGTCATTAATACAGGTATAGCTGGGGCATCTTGTAACTCTGAAATTTTATATAATTTGGTTCTTGTTTAAAAACAATAAATATATACTAGTTTATCATCTAGTACCTACTAAATTGAAAATTATAATATATGCTTTTTATATGAATTCAGCAATATCCATTTTAAATATCATTCACGGAACTTTTTTTCTAGTATCAAACCGAAATGTGTCTACACTAGACAATGTAATATCTCTAGGATTTCTATTTACGATACAATAAGTACAATGATTTTCACAAGAATATCATTGATTCTAAATTTTGTGTAAGGTTGTCATACTTGTCTATTCTATGTTTATTTTCACATTACAAATTCAGGTATTTGCAATGTTGAAGTCAATATAATTTTGTTATTTGAAACTCCATAAAGCAGTCAATGCTAGCGTCACTAGCTAATAACATTTCAAAATATCCTTGTATTTTTGTAACCAATGCCATAATTTCTATGGAATGTATCATATGACATTTTCCAAAGGTTTTTATATATTTTTCTTGAATGAGAAGTTAAACAAAATGCACCATGCAAACTGTAATGGGTGTGTCACACGACCATGCTTGTCATCAATATTGTTGGATTTTATGTTTCAGCATATACCATTAAAGCAAAGCTCATCACATGGTATAAAGAAGAAAGGTAGTGCAATTGTAACTGAAGGAACCAATGTTGCATCTTCTGCAAGAGAATCAACTAAGACAAACTCATTATCTATTTTTGTGGATGAGTTATGGCCAATAGGGATAGAGGAAATGGCTACACTTGCTGGTGCAATTTATGGACTGATGCTTTGTGTTCTACCAACACATGTTCATGATGGGTTCACTAGTTTACAAGATCTATCTGCAATATTTTCTATTGAGGTATTCACCACAACATGGTGCAGCCCTCAACTTCTTCCTGATGAGTTCTCTCAAGTATGGTTATTTATTTAATGTTTGGTGAACACACTTTTTTTTAATCAAAAGATAGATATCGTTAATTTCAAAAACATTTTACATATACTGCAAGGCTATGGTTTCAATAAACCAAGTGAGCTTCCGTTCTAAGTTCCTTGTGACATTTTAAAAGAGTAACAAACTACCATTCTGAGTACATAATTCCTTTAAAGCTATCATTCTACCATAAATTTTCAGAGTTCTAAAGATTTAACATTTTTTTCCAAGAAAGTTTTTCTAAAGTTTAGCATAACATAATGTTTACAAAAGAAATGTGTTTGATCATGCACATATCAAAACAGGTAACTAGGAGGAAAATGATGTTACCATTAGCTTTCCACCATGGCCCAACCACCTGCTAATGAATCTTGATCATGATCATCATGGCCTCATGTATTTGACTATTTTCATTGGCTCATTTTAGGGGTAGGGACGTTACAGTCATCTATTTTGACTCGTTGATGAAGGTGGCCAGAAAAAAAAATGGCTGAGATAATGGTGTTGTATTTTCCTTGTCATGGCAATTTCCCAAGCCTGTTAGTTGATCAATGAGAAAATTTTGAAAATACATTGTTTAATGCAAATTCAGGAATTTCACCTCAATCTTGAGGATTGCTGGGTCTATTTCCTATGAACATTCAACCTTAGTGCTCAATCTGAAGTATAAATTACAACAGTATATATTTCACTTCTGTTGAACTAAATACATAAGGTAGCACAATAAAACAAACATCAAGCAAATGCACTTTAGGAATCTATGTTTCCAACCCTAAGGGCACAATCCTCAACACAAGAGATCTGAAATTAATCTTATTACAGAAGATATATTATAGCCACAAATATATCCCTTTAGCTATACTTGTCAAGTCACTCAAGAAAATATGTTAACTATTCATGATAAATCAACATACTAGACAGCCCAAGAAACTACTCATTCACCACGTCAAAATAAGCTGAAAAACAAATCTGCAAGTACATAGTTTGGACAGCAAAGTACACATCATATATACATAATTATGAAGTTAGCAGTGCATACCAAGAGCTAATTACAATCTGGTAGAAGATAGTCCTTCAATATTATCACAAGCTAGGACTTTCCAATGCCTCCAAACCCTAGCTAAAAGAACCACCATCAATAGAAAACCCTAACCAGCAATATAAAGACCTAGAAAAGGATCTAACCAGTTAATCCACAATATCAAGCTATTTATTAGCCTCAAAACATGACACTAGTGCATTCTGGAACTCGACAAAGACATTGATGATCTGTCCAGTCCGGTGTGTTACTATGTATATCTTCTGGGATGGTGGATTGGGAGCTTCATAAATAGGCCTTCCTAGATTTTGCTAGCCTCTATTCGTGAATACGCTTTGACTTCTTTAATAGAAAATTAGTATTCTCCTTCATATCTGGAACTTTATTGTAATGGGATTTAAACATGGGTGGATGACAATAGTTAATGAACACTCATTAAAATTTAATCGTAGTAAATGCCTTGCATCTCACTCAATGCTCTTAGTGTACTGCCTTTGAACTTCATCGGAATTGTTGTGATATTGTTAAGTGTGTGTTTATAGTCTCTAGGTTCATGGAGCTGAGGAGTAGAGGGTTTGTTTAGGTTGAAGTTTGGAAAAATGGAGGACTTGAATCACAATGATAAGCCATTGAGTAATGGGGCTACTAAGGATGAGATTCCTAGAAACTGCAACTAGTATTTTGAAAAGATTGGTAGCCCACATACCGAAGAAAAGTAATAATGTTTTACCCATTTCTGAAATTTTAGCTTCTGACTGATGTAGCACACAATGGTAGATCAGACCTTGACCATGATAGGTCAAAAATTCAGAGTAGACCTTGATAGATCAGAACTTGAGAGAAGATATTGACATAAGGATAAATCATATCTTGAATAGGAATGGGGTTTAGGGTTTTGTAAGTCTTTCAATTAGGGTTTTACTGATCTTGACATCTGCAATAGATCAATTAAATCCCCTTTGTCTATGCATTCTCTCTGATGTATTAGTTATGAATCTTAATTTCCATGGTTCTTGCAAGAAATGCTATTTTTTTTTTAGTTCTATACACTACTGATTATCAGAAGAGAGAGGCATGGCCTGAACTTGTTGTAGGTTTAGATCTCTGAGAATCCATGTGAACTATATTGATGCACTGACTAGTGCCTTATAATCTACATCTTTTCCATAAATGGTATCAAGAAACATGACTAGTATCCAAAAATATAAACTTTCTAAAACTAGGAACTTTCCTAAAAATCAAATCTTAGAAAATGAGAGTACCCTTTTGAAAATCTCACTTCCCCATAATGTGTATCTACAAACATGATCAATTTCTGAAAATATGAACTTTCTAGAAATAATAAATACAAGGTTTACTAGAAACAAAAGTCTCAAAAATATGGAAGTACCCTTGTTAAGCTCTCACCTTCCAATGCATGTGCCAAATATTACATTGCACATGCAAGCATGAGAAACTTGCTGAAAAAATAATATTAAATTCTATAGTGGTGTGGGCATGTCTAACCCCTAAAATAAATTGCTAAGAACATCCCATGTGAGAAACGTGTTCTAACTCTAGGAATGAAGTCACAAGAAATTAAAATATATTAAAATTGACAGATGTATGTCTACAATGAGCATTACCCTTACATTTTTCTTCACAAAACTGAATGCCTTCAATATAAATTCCCTAATACTATTATTGAGTAATAATAGACAAAACCTTAATGTTTCAATGAAAATCTTTCCCACTATGGGCTTCCAGTTGATCCTCTGCTTCGAACACTGGAGTTGTTTCTTCATTTTCCATATCTCCATGTCTCTGTTGGACTATGTCTTCCTCCATAGCCACTTCCTTTGTGGAGCTGACTAAATCTTGATGGAGAGAAGTCTTTGAATTTGAACATTTGGCTAAGTCTAAAACTACAACATTTTTCTTAATTTGTTCACCTTGTATTGCCACATTGACTTCTAACACTGAATTTCGAACCAATTGAAATTGTAACTGTGAAAACAATGTATTGTTGAAATGGGATACTACTACTTGAATATCTTCAATATTGTGCACCATCCTTCTTATCACCATGCAATTTTTTTCTATTTTACATGAAATATGACTTATATTCCTATGACCATCCCTTGTAGCAAAGGCAATCTCACAACTTTGTGAAGTTAGGTGGGTTTCCACCGAGATCAATGAAGAAATGCAGTCTCAAAATATTCGATGCCCAAGGGCTCAAATGTTGCTAAAAAAATAGACAAATTGAAAATTAAGTTCGATTACCTTCTTCCATGTCCCAAAATGCCTTAGGTCAACAGGATGGACCACTGCAATGAAGAAGAACCCAAATTGTTGCCAGTTTGTTCTGAGCTTTGATGTTCTTACATATAGTATTGAAAATCTAACTAACTTACTATATATATATATATATATATATATATATATATATATTCCTGTTTACAAATAGCAATGCTATTAGCACTGTCATCACTGGAATTAGAAGGAAGTGGGAAAATAGATGTAGCCAAAGTCAAGGAATTGTTTGCTAAAGCTGATGATGAGATGAGTATTTGTGCTACAGTTGCAGAATTGCTTTAGAAAATTAATGCACAGATGTAAGATTCTCAATCACATATTTATGATTGGATCAATTTGCAAGTCAATTCAATTGGATGCTGTTATATTTATCCTTTTGGATATGTACTATTTGTAGAAGATATTCAATGTTACCAACATCTCTTCTTTTCATGTAGAATGGTCAAGCAATCCAAGTTGGGGTATTTGGCGTATACCCAAAGTTGCATTGTTCAATGAACTTTGGTTGTAGGGGGCATCTACTGAAGCTATAGCACTGCCAAAATTGCAATCCTCTACAAACAAAAAATGGATGTATAGTGAGGTTGAAGATCATGATTTGATGTCAAAGAGCCTTGTAAATGTCTGGGAAGAAGTTTTGAGCGACAGTTTTCCTTGCAATAATGGGGATACCACTATACATAGAGAAAACAAACTTCGCAATAAGAGAAGAAAGCTTTTGTAGTTTAATCACAGCCACACACCTGCTTATTATGGATCCTTCTCAAAGAAAAGGTGAATATACTTTGCATAATTTTAAGTTTATTAATTATCAAAGCAACAGGTTCTATTTTAATTTTGATAGCTCATGATGAGGAACATCTGAAACACCTTGAAGCTTGTGGATTCTTAATATTGCAGTAGACAATAGGGAAAGTTTTATTTCTGACTCTTTGTTTCTGATGCAATGATGGCATTGGGCCTCGAAATCCTTTCAGGAAAGACTCTTCTTTGGACTATGAGAATGATAGTGATGAGGAATGGGAATAGGTACTCATCACTAAATCTCTTTGGTAAGAGTATTTGTAGTATTTTTATTAACTTTCTTACTTTGTTAAAAATGTCAAGAAGATCTCAGGGAAAGCCTTTCTGACTGTAACAAGGATGATGAGGAAGAAAAGAATGAGGCTGTCACAGATAAGTTTAAATCTAAGGAAGATGATGACAGTGATGGTTTTTTTGTACCTAATGGATATCTTTTTGAAGATGAGGTAAATTCTACAGAAAAATTTGTTTGATGGGGTTCTTCATTCTTGAGTACATAAAAATCCTTTGTTGTTATTTTAGTGTTTTCTGTTGCAATGTCCAAGTTTTATTTGGGGTAATTGAAGTTTCATCCCCTTGTTTTAGTGTTTGTTGTTACAATGTCCTAGTTTTATTGGGGGTAATTGAGGGTTCATTCCCTTGTATTGTTTCTAGAATTTACCTCAAAAGCAAGGTTATTATAGAAGTATATAAGTTGAAAGCATTCATTTAATTACTTAGGGGATGTATATAGTTGAAGATATTTATTTGCCCTGATGACTATTAGTAATCTGTCAAACTACACATCTAGTGGATTTACAGGAAGGGATCATGACAAAGCAGTTGCTGCAAGCCGTATTAGAAGAGACTATGGGAAAGCTACATGAAGTTTTGTATTGAAAAAGGCCAAGGATCTGAAACACTCTCCAGACAGATTGAAGGTTTGATTGACGTTAATTATCCTTATTTCCCCACCTATACATAGCCTAAAATTATTCTCATGATTTGATCCAATCTAATGTTTAAAATGATAACTTCCTTAGAAGTCTAACATAGCTGCAATATATGTTGCAAACTATGGGAGGTAGTGACCTTGAAATCAGTACTGGTCGTTACTTTCAAGTAGCTTTAAAATGTCTTTATGGTGCTTCATTATTGGAACCTTGCAATTTTGACAATGCAAAGCATGGAGAAACAACTGAGGCTATGAAGGTGTATACAGATACTTCCAGGATCTGTGAATAAGTTTCATAAGCTCTTAGAGTTTGAGTTGAAAGTTTTATCCATTTTTTTCGTTAGTCAATTTGGATGTGAGCACATTGTATTGGCTTTAATTTAGGAAACTTCTCATGCAATTTTGAAATATAGTCATGCTAATTCAAATATTGATAGGTTATCTTCTCTATTTATCATAAATTTGTATGAATATCATCATTTTCAAGCTTTAAAAACTTCTTAAAGGGTGCTAGCTCAATGGTAGAGCGCCTGCCTAATTATAGGCAGGAGGTTGGTGGTTCGATTCCTCCGTGCCCTATCATAAATTTGTGACTACAAAAACAACTAAATTCGCATATATACGACTATTAGTAGCTAATTTCCCATATCTTAGTCGTATTTAGCTTAGTCATTAATATGTTATCATCTAATAGTTTATTTAGTCGTATATTTGGTCATTAATTTTTATAATCAGTGACTAAATCTATGACTAAATCAATGACTAAATCATTGACTATCAATGACTAAATAAATGACTAAATCATTGACTATTAATGACTAAATAATTGTCTATCAATGACTAAATTAATGACTAAATCATTGACTAATAATTCAAGCTATTAATGACTAAGTGAAATATGACTAGCTATAAGATAGTGTAAAATTAGCTACTATTAGTCGCTGACTCAAAAATAGTCATTCATAGCCTTATTTTAGTCATTAATTTCTCATTTTGGACTAGTGACATGCAACCAACAGTGATCTCCACTACTCCCTTGGATATATAACAATTTTTGGATCGATATGCATGTTTCTTTAGTGAACCAATGGGATTTTCATCTTCAAGACCAGATGACCATCATATTCCTCTCCTTCCAACATCAAGCCCATCCCTACACAGATATGGACATATATTTTGATGAATTTCATTGAAGGGATCCCTAAATATGGCTAGAAGACAATGATCTTGGTTATGGTCGATCACCTCTCCAAATATAGTCATTTTTTTTTCTCAATGATCCATATATCACCTCCTCAGTCACACAAATTTTCATGGACCAGATCTTTTGTGATGCAACTTTCAAAACTCATTTTTGGATAGAACTACTTTGCCACACTGGCACCAAACTAAAGAGGAGTTATGGGTACCACCTACAAAAATATGGTAAGACTAAAGTTATCAACAAATGTATGGAAAATTATCTTCGTTGCTTCACCTCTGAACATCAACATCAGTGGAAAAGTGGCTCCCTCTCACTGAATGGTGGTAGAATAACTCATACCACATTGCATCTAAAATGAATCCATTTGAAGCAGTCTATGGTAAGGCACCACAAGTGCTTCATCCATACATTCCCAATAGTTCACTAGTTTAGTTAGTTGACACGGTTCTTCAAAACCACACTCATATTCTTCACATTTTGTAGGACAATATTCACATGGCAAGAAACCGAAGGAAACAACAAGCCGATCAACACCATTATGAGTGCACTTTTCAAGTCAGTGATATGGTTTTTCTTTGTCAACATTCTTACAAGCAATCCTTAATGAAACTAAAATGGAATCATAAGTTGGTTCCAACGTTCTATGGAAAATATAAGGTTCTTCAAAATATTGGGTTTGTTTCTTATAAATTGTAACTTCCTCCTTCTCACATTCACCTAGTATTTCATGTATCTTGTCTCAAGAAAGCTATTTCCACCAACATCAGTGCAGAAACCATTTTACTGAAAATAGGTAATGAACGATATGTCATTTTCAATACCAATACCATGCTCAATAGGTGCACTCATCAACTTCACTCTCGATACATCATAGACACATTAATTCAGTGGCACAACATGCAACTAGAGGATGCTAGATGGAAACCACTCCTTCAAATTCAATAACAATTTCCACATCTAAAGCTTTAAGGACAAAGTTTTTCTAAGAGGGAGGGGATGTTAAGAACCCGTGTCAGCCCTTCTCTTTATTTTGTTAAGTATATTGTTGTTGGATGCATATGCTTTATAAGTAGTCCCATGAGTATATTGTATTATCCCACATTCATGGGGAGAAATAGTTCTTTATATTATACTTAGTATATAAGTAAGTGTTGAGGCCAATGAAAGTATCCATGAGTTATTTTGTATTGATATTTCTTAAAGGAGGTTTCCCCTTGAAGTGTCCCACGATCAAGAAAATATCTTATGTGATTTGATATTTCTGTTATGTCGTGCATTTTCATTGTTTATTGCAAGAGGTTTCTCTCTGTCCTATTTGAGATTTCTATTCTCTATGATGTTCTTTAAGTCCCAATCAATTTCATAGTGATTTCATATTATACCATAATACCACACAAAGCCAATGAAATGGATAAATAACCTCTCCAATAGGTTTAATTTCTACGACTACCACTTTTTATAAGTATCAAATCATCTTTGAGGCTTTGACTATGTCTATGTGTTACACCCAAAATTTGTCACTATGCTCAATCCCCTGAAGTTTCTTGGCCAAAATATCTTTTGGAGGAGCTTTTTCGTCAATCCTAGGATGCTTGACGCCCTTTTACTTCTGACATATAGCATCATCCTTTCCTGGCACCTCTTTCCTACTGGAAAGGTGCATCGGTGACACTTGTTGCATGAGGACAAAGAGCATCGATACCTCTTGCTAGTGTACAAGGAGCGTCAACCCTATTAAAATGGAAAAAAGAGAAGAGTTTGAGAACCTTATAAATGAAAGTGCTCATGGAAACTTATCCCAACCGCATGGAGTACGTGGAATTCATAAACCTATCCTCTAGGGATGATCCCTCACCTTCCTCCCCAATAATATCAACTCCATTGGGCACTCTTTGTTCGATATATACAAGCTTCATGGATCATGGTAGGAGAGGATCAAGAGAGCACCTTTATGCTGCTAAAATTACTGTTGGTATAGGAGGCAAAGACTGTGGCTTTGTGAGGTAGATTTGTAGAGTTTGTAGAGTGTGTGAAAGTGATTCAAAGAAATTGTGAGAACAAGGATTCAACATCAAGGCCTTGATTGTTGTTTTCTTCTATTATTTTGTTAATACAAATGCATTCCCCTTTCCCATGAATGATTTTTGTGGATAGCATTTATTCATTAATTTTCTCCTTGATCATTAGTATAGAGTGTTGAATTATCTTGTTGCTTTCACTTTTGTATGTTGTTCCTTATATTCCTTTGTAGGTAAAACTCGTCGTAAAAGAATTCACAAGGTAAGGATCACCTTCTTAGTGAGGTGAAAAACCTTAACATTGAAGTATTTTAACTATATAACGAGAGGATGCATTGTTGTGAGTCTTTTGTTCTATATCTACCCCATTTATACTAGGGAAACAATCTATGTCTGCATTGATTGATAATTTCCAATAACAAAACTAGTGACTCTGTTAAGGATTCGATCAGATCTATGAATTTTTTTCTTTGATCTTAATTACAAGATCTCAAATTTTTTTCTCTTTCTCATTTGAATATTTAAGGTGTGAAGTCCATATTACCTCAGTTCCATTTTCCTCCTTAGTTCAGTGTTTACACTCAACAAATTCTAGTTTGATTTTCCCAGGGACTGCATGGTTCCTCCAATTACCAATCAGTATATGGATCAGATTTTCATGTACCCTTGAGGTATATAATTTTTATTTCAAATACTTGATACTATATCATAATTCCCATTTTTAATGGTTGTGAATTAGACAACACTAACATAGATTTGAGCTCATGTGTAGCTTGTGTATATCAAGAGACCCTTCTAGGATCCTATACCAATAGAGAAAATGCTTTTGGTCATCTTGTTGAAGAAATGCATCGAGAACAACACTTGGGGAGATGTTATGCATGTGTTTTCCAGGTAGTTGAGTGTTCAGGAAATGGTATAGTCCCATTCATCCTTATCGTGTTTTACTATTGAACCTTGTTGTATATCGTGAGTTGTGACAATTTGACACTCCTAGTGAGGATATGGCCTTTTCATCTCCTCTTAGTGCTTAAGTTTAATTTTGTATATAAAACCTAAAATTATCCCTTAATTTTATTTTATTTATATTCCTAACATCCATTAACATGATAATTATTATCGTCCATGCTTAAAACTGAATTTTGGTGAACCCCTTCATGTGTTTGGAAAACCCAAAAGATGAGCCTATTACACGGTCGTAGAGACTAGTTTTTCTAATGAGGCATTTAGGATTCCTTTTTAATATTTTTGATATTTTATAAACCTTAATATTTTATTTATAAACCCATAATAGAGTTATATAATACTTCTTAAGCATCTCGTATCTTTGGTTTCTTGGAAACTATGTTATAATGGTTTTAGTTGGAATAGGTTGGGACTTTGAGAATCCTAGTATTAGAATTTATCCTAGATGATGTTAGAAAAATAAAAGGGACAAACATACATGTACTTAGTAACCTGAACGACAAGTATCCTTTATATCCTTACTGATCTTACCCAAAACCCCAGTTTTTTCCCACACCCAGCTTGCTAATTGCCCACTTATCAGCTAGTTGTTTTGAAGATTTGTGTATTAGAGTTAGTGATCCTTAATTTTGACTTAGTTTCATCAAAGTGGTATCAGATAATGGTCCTATGAACCTACTATTAACTTACTTTGATGAGTACCAAAATATATCCCAATCCAAGATACAAAAATCCTGAATATTTTTTCATTGTCAAAGAAGAGGAGGTCAGTTCCATCCAAGGAAACCTTTGAGGATTGGAAGGAAGTATGGATGACAGAGGAATAAGTAGAGAAGAAAAGGATGAAATGTTTAAAAATAACATGATTAAATTTATGTATAAATTTATCCAAGTACAAACAAAAATAAGTGACATTCTATCTAGATTGGTGGACAAGAAAGAAGGGGAAGTCAACAGTAGTGGCTCCCACCAAGAGGAGAACAAGGTATTCAAGGAGAAAATATTCTCTAAAATTGGGCTCCATAATAGACCACTTGAATTCAAAGATATTCCATGGTCTAATATGCCTAATTTTTCGGAGCATAGGGTGGAAGAAGCTCAAGTGTTGTAATTTGAAGGAGATACAACAATAGAGGTTCGACTCACATAATAAATGAATTTTAGTGAAGAGTTAAAAAGACATTTAACCTTTGTAGATTATTGTGATTATCAATATAAGGTCAAATTCAAATGAGGTAATAGAATTCCTACTCAAAACTTTGAATTGTAGAGAAGCATATGAAAAAGTTTCCTTCCTTATTTTGATGGATCTGCAAAATGCACTGCTAACTCATGCATGCAAATGCTACATAGTTACTTTTAGTTAAATCCTATGATGGAAAGAGATGCCATTAGGATGGCCGCTCTGCATTTGGAAGGATATGCAAGTGATTTGTGGTTTCATGGGTTAAGAACCTTAGGGATTTATATGGTGACTAACTATGAAGAGTTCACCAGAAGATTGGTGAATAGGTTTGACAAAAGAGGTCATCATATGTAATTCAAAGATATTGCTCAATTAAAATAGTCAAGAACTCCATATTCTTACATTTCAAAATTTCAAAAGGTGGTTGTCATGGTCAATGATGTGTCAGAAGCTCACTTAGCTATTTTTTTTGCACAAGGACTTGTAGAGCCACTTAAATGTCTGGTTAAAGTTCGTCAGCCTTCTACTTTGCAAGATGCCATAGATAAGACCCATGATCTTAAAGATGTTATCCCAGAATCTAGATTTACACCAAAGAGTAACTTTCCCTATAAATTTAAGGATAAGAGACATTTCCAAAAGGGTCCTAGTGGAAATTTCGAGATGGATAAATTCTCTATAGATTAGGATGAATTAAGGAGAAAGAAGTTGTGATTTTAATGCCAACAACCATGGGTCCCCGACCATAAATATGCCAAATGGAAAAAAACACTATATTGAAGTTTTTTTTTAAAGTGAAGATGAGGGTGAGAATGGGGGCCATCCAACATAAGCATGTTACATCTAAAGATTGTCGCCTTGCCTAAATTCTTGAATTTTATATGCCAAAACCTTTGTTGGAGTAATTTTACCTTATTAGAATCCCACTTCTAGGAGTTCTAACGCACCTTTCCTCATGAAATAGGCCATCACCCAAGGATGATTCCTATTGCTAGTAGACATCAAGCATCGATGAAATTTTTTCCTTTGGGCAAAGAGCATCGACTCTTCCTCACACCTGTTACTAGTGTGTAAAGAGTGTCGATGCTCACAAAAATGAAAAATGAGTTCTTTCAAGAACCTTATAGAATAAATCCCTCATGGAGGATTATCCCAACTGATTAGATTAGGTGTTACTCAAACCCTAACATCTAGGTATGATCCCTCACCTTTCTCCAACAAAATCTCAACTCATTTGATCTCCCTTTGGCCTATATAAACAATATTACCTTCATGGATGATAAGGGACCATAAAAGTACGTTTATGGTGGTGCGATTACTCTAGTATTGAGAGGAAAAGAGTTTGTATCTTGTGAGTGAAAGGCTTGTAGGGTTTGTGAGTCAAAGGCTTGTGGGAAAAGCTTCAACATCAGGGCTTAGGTTGTATTTATTTCTCCATATTCATTAATACAAATGTGTTTTCCCTTACCATAGATAATTTGTATTTTATTCATATTGTTTATTACTTTTCTCCTTGATCATTAGCATAGATTTATTAAGTTGTCTTGTTTCATTCATTTCTTGTATCTTGTCCTTTGTAGATTTTTTCAAGTGTCTCATCTTCATAGCTAGATCGCAAAATCATTGACAAGGAAAGGATCATCTCCATGAAGAGGTAGAAAAGATTCACATTCATGTGATTTAATAATCTAAGGAAAGGTTACATTGTTGTGTGTGTTTTGTTCTAGATATAAACCATTTAGACTAGCGAAACAAATCTTGTTTGCATGAACCAAATTTTTCCAATAAGAAAATTGGTGACTCCAATTGGGACAGATATGTAATGTTATCCATTCATTTTGATTTATTTTTCATTGGAAACTCTCAATTTTTCCTTTTCTCATTAAAGGTGTGAAATTCATTTTTTTTTACTTCCAAATTCCCTCTCCAGGTTAGTATCAACAATTAGAAAATTCCAAGATATTTAGTGTTGATTAATTTTGAAGGTACTTGTTCTTTTTTGGATCCTTGGATGTGTCGACGCAACTCGGATATTTCTTTTACGTGTCAACCATTATTTGACACATTATGTTTTTGTTGACATAGCATCATTGACACCTATTGCCAAAAGACAAAAAGTGTCATCGATGCCTTTTCACAATGGACCAAGAGTGTCAACTAGCAGAGGATGAACTGGTATAACATTGCATCCTACGCCGAGGTAGGTATTCAATGAACCTTTTTGGATTGATTTTGGGGTTATTTTAGCTTGCATTGAAAGTGAAATGAAGTGCATTTTTGAAAAAAAATTCCCCCTTGTGGTTGTGCGGGATTGAATCGTATATTCTGTAGTCTCTTTGAATTATATGTTCTTTTCATTCAAATAATATTTTATGTTCCTTGCATTGAATTTTACAATTGTTTCTTTTCTTTAAACATCTTTCTCTTTACTGTGGATTGTATTAATTTAGATTAAAAAAATTGCATTTTATTTTGTGTGCATGTGTTGATTTTGTCTTGATTTCTCTTATCTAAGGATTGTTGTTTGTTTCCTTAGATATATGTAGAAGAGAAAAATTGATATTCTATTTCCTTCATAGTTTAAATAATTTTTTTTGTTTTGATCTTCTTTATTAGATTGAAAAATACTTGAAATTTTTGTTTTTGTTTTAGTTTTACTTTATTTTATATAAAAAGACAATAAAAAAATCCATATTTCATAATATATAAAGAAGCGGTGTTTTAGTCTTTGATTGGAAACGTTAATTTGATCTTTTTCTTCCTACATTTAGAGAACTATTTTTCATTTTTGTTGGAAATATAAGAAACAAAATTCTAGTTTTAAGTTTGGTTGTATGTTATTCAATTTATGCATTTGGAAAAATAGCCTCTTACTCTCTCATAAGTAGGGCATCCATGAAAAGGAAAAGTGAAATATTTACATCTCATCTTGGATGGTTTCTCAGTCAATCTTCACTCTATATGTCCACTTAACCATTTTAGATAAAAATAAGTTATAGTTAGGATACAATTCTTAGAAGGAAGTGTGCAATAGGTTATATATGTGTTCCGACATCTTTAGTCATAGGATTTGTCATTTATTTGCTACGTTGCATCTCAAGGACTTTGCAGTGCTTACACATACTCGAAGGTATATCAAAAAGTATTTCACACACTTTTATGGTATATAGAAAGGTACTTCATGTACTCAATGGTATATAGGAAGACCCCTTTCATATGGTTGTGTATTATAAAACACTAATATAGATTTGAGCTCCCATGTAGCTTGTGTATATCAGGAGACACCATTAGGGATCCTGAAACCATGTGAGAAAATCTATTTATCCATCCTATCATCGCAATACACTGTGAACAACACTTGGGGAGATACTACACATGTGTCGTCCATGTATTCAGGTGTACAGACAAGGGTACAGACCCAATCCTCCTTGTCATGTATCACTATTGGACCCTCTGGTATATTGTGAGTTGTGATGGTTTGACAATCCTGTGAGGATCCATACTTTTCATCCACTCCTTTCACATGTTTACTTGTTTATTTAGATGGAGTAGTTCTTATTTCCTATATATTTAAAATTATTAAAGAGATGTAGTTTTGTTACATAGCCATGGCTATTCCTTCTAGTACTACCAACCAAAATACCCCTTCTCAAGATGAACATTTTGTTATTCCTTCATTTGGAAATGTCAGTCCTTTCATGCCTACATTTAGTCTTACCTGATTGACTATAGGATTACCTATATTGTTATTCTGTAGTCCAGTTATCCCAAGTGCACTGCTTGTTTATGATCCGAGATCTCCATCACAAGAGCATCAACATTATGTTGATATTTCAACTTCTTCACTAGATGTGTCTACTTCCCTTTCTCCTTCTTCGCTTGTCGAAAGTTGTGATATTGGTAGTCAGTGGATAAGAATAAGAAGAAAATGAATATTAAGAAGAATAAATACAAACAAGACACAAAATATCAACCAACTACTCCTCATAATGTTGAGAGTTTTGATATTCCCATAAAATACTTCGTAAGCCTAAGTTCCCTTGCAGAATTTGCAAGGGTGACCAACTTATTAAGTATTTTCATAGTCTATCCCATGTTTTATAAGTCTTGTGTAAGGCCTCCCCACAACCCATGTCATCAACCTCTAGTCATCATATTGGTGATACCCCATAAACCAGTGACTATGGTTAAAAGAAAAAAATGTAAAGTCATAAATCCTTCCTTTCTATGTAAGGACATGCACCCTACTTACCTTTTCCCTCGCATGGACGTAGATTCAAAGTTATTGGAAGATATTGTTATTCCTTGGCAACATCTTCCAATAGGTTACCTTAAGTTTTCCCTTGACCTCCCATTGGTTGAGAAAGTGGTTGATCCAGTTCCATCCTTGGTCTATCCCACTTTTTATTTAGATAGTGAAGAACAAGTAGTTCATCCCACTTTTTCTTTGAATACCAAAGTTAAAATGGTCAAGTAGATTCCATCTCCACCTGATCCCACTCTTTCATTCGAGAGTATTGAGACTGAAGTGGTTAGTTTGACACAATGTTCATCTCATATTCTAGTTGAGAGTGAATTGAAACCCACTGAAGTTTTTGTAGTCAGTTCAGATTGTTCTAGGAAAGGGGAAATCTTGTCTATTTCAACATAACCCTCTCCAAGTATTGAGAGTTATTTCCTTTTATTGGAGTAATCTAACAAAATCTCAACTTCATTTGAGTGTTCCTTTCTAGATATATGTGCGATTACCACTAAGAGCACACTCCACACTATTGTTTATGAAGGGGATTCTGTTAGTATTTTGTTATCAACTACTTGAAAATATATAGGTTATCCTCACCTTGTTCCATCTACCAATCAGACACTAGTTTTTAATAAAATACATACTAAATATTTAGGAATCCTCCTTCACTTTCATATTACCTTATGAGGGAAAACGGTCTCCATTGATGTTATGGCAGTCCAAGGTCCCTTATATTTTAATCTTCTCCTTGAACAATATTATGTTTACACCATGAAAGATGTAGTGTCCAAACTCTTTCGAGCAATGTCTTTTCCCCATGATGGGAAAATTATGACATTTGATCATCTTTCCTTTGTTAAACCTCATTCATCATATAACTTCTATTCATTAGACTTCCCTGAATATCCCACATGTTTTTTGTGGTTCCTTCCCATTCATTGACCATGTATCCCAACACTAGAATAATGGCAAAGCCCATTCATTTGTGAACCGATAACTTCTTATTGTGATGGAGAATATTAGGGGGGATGTCTCTAGTCTTAGGACATCATGCTCAAGTTAAGACGATATCTTATTATACAAGTGGGGAAACCTACCAACCTTTGGACATCATATTGTATAAAAATTGAAGGTGAGCATAGTTCCTATTTTGTGTCAAGCTCGTTAAAAATGAAACAGATGAGTTTGAGAATTATTTACTTCTGGTTTCAATCTTGTTGAAAATTAAAACTGACTTTGCGAGCATAGTTCCCATTCTATGTCAAGATCGTTAAAAAATGAAACATATTTCTTTGAGCATAGTTTATTTCTGATTTCAAGCTTGCTAAAAAATAAACCGACCTTGAGCATAGTTTACTTTTTGTTTCAATCTCGTTAAAAAATAAAACCTTACTTGAGCATAGTTTTATTCCTCTTCAAGCTTGTTAAAAATGAAATGGGATACCTCAAGCATAGTTATTTTCTATTTCAAGCTTATGTAAAAATGAAACAGGTCCCCACAAGCATAGTTATTTTATGTTTCAATCTTGTGTAAAAATGAAATAGGGTACCACAAGCATAGTTTTTGTTTTTTTCTGTTTCAAGCTTGTGTAAAAATTAAACAAGTCTCCATGAGTAGAGTTCCCTTTTTGTGTCAATCTCATTACAAAATGAAACAAATTCTTCCATTTTGTTAAGTCATTTACCACACTCAATACTTGAACCTTCATTTCATCTATCTGTATCACTTGATCCTCTTTCTTCCTCCATCTCTGGCGAACCTTTTCGTAGGAGAAACCAAGAGTTTAATTGGGTGAAGTAGAAGAGTATGCAGAAGAAAAGAAGCTTGAGGGGCATGCATCCAAACTCTTTGAATTATGTTGGAGTCACAATACTTGACAATGGTATTGGGGTCAAGTACCAACCACTATACATCATGTTGGGAAAACACCTGTCAATGGGACTGATTTTGAGCATACTTTCTTTTTAGTTTCAAGCTTGCTAAACCTTGAAACTACATATCAAACATAGTTCCAATTATGTGTGAACCTCATTAAAAAATTATGACGATACGTTGAGAATCCCTAAAACTTATATTCGAGCTCATTAAAAATAGTAAGATAGTCTTGAGCTTACTTTTCATTTTTCATACTCTGGATTAAAAAATGCAAAAGGTTCTGAATGCCTTTGATACCATAATCATGTTCGTTAACTCAGCGAAAAGGTGTCGAGTATAATTTTATCACTTTTTTACAGATAGTAAAACTTGTACAAAAAAGAAACCCCTTAGTGTTGCCTTTAATCTCTTTTTAGACTCTCTAAATAGGAAAAGATCACCAAACGAACTTGTTTCTCTCATGCTTGTAAAAGTATTTGAAAGGTCATCTATCTGGTCATAGTTTATCCCCTATTCAGACAATTTAGACTCATTTACAAAAAAAGTATACTATAGTTCATCGTAACTGGAAAATTTCTCCTTGGTATCAATTTACACTTTTTCGGACCTTGGGGACTAAATTTACGAAAAATTCCATCTTGGAGCTTCTAAACATGAAATGACACTAATTTTACATTCTTCAAACTCATAAAATAAAACAATGAAGGACCCCTTCTTACATCGAAACCCTCCTTTCTCAGGTCCATATAACATGTGAGATTGGACTCATCTTATGATGAGATACATCAAGTATTTGTTACCATTTTATAGCTCATTAAAAAGAAAAGAGGTGCTCATCCATCATGATGGGGAAATTAAGGGAATGGAAAAAAAATTTCATATGAATTGATGGTAGTTTTTAGTCACCCTTGAACATGGAAACTGTCTACATTTCATTCAAACAATTGGTTAATTATCTTGTCCTCTAGTCAATCCATGTTGATGAATCATTTTACTCCTTTGAGTCATCCAAATAATGCATCCTCTTTCCATTATTTCTGGTCTTTTCCTCACTGAGTCAATGTCATCAAGTCATTTATCATGTCATTCAATGTTCAAAGGGAGTCTGTTCTATAATAAACCTCTGCGGTTACCTTACCTTCCTTTGTGTCGGTCATCTATGAGTTAGTCTCATGGTTTTTCCACAATCAAAATTACTTCAAACTACTAGTGTTCTAGTTTTGTGTTGACGATGGGAGAATAATCATGGCCTTCCTTCGATGAGTTTTTCTTTTCAACATCAACACATCATCTCATAATTAGTATTAGAAACCAATTAGTACCTTGAAGCTTACATGCCTCAATGATAGATTTCCTTTATTTTGACAGTGGGCTTCCATCATTGGCCTCTGATTGAAATATTTTGTCGATTTTCTGACTTCATTTCATCTATTCACATTCAAAGGAATGTACTAGGGTACCTTGGGAATCATTGAGATCAATGGTGATTTACCTCACACTTGTTAACAGTTTACATCAACGACAGGTAATCAAGTTGTTTCTACCATGTTTGACATCAAGAAATCTATTCACATGTATAGAATTGTACTATTTAGGATTGGGATGATGAACCTGGGTATTCAGGAATTCACTTAAATATTTGTCTCTCCCTAGGTTGCGATGGAGTATTTTGTCATCAATTCACTGCATAGATCCACAATGTATGTCTGGTGTCTATGTTAAAATTTGATTCATGATGACATTGATATACAATGTATGTCATGTAGCTATGTACAAATTTGAGTTTGTTTTATCATGTATCTACAATGTATGTTGGTATCCATGATCTGGTCATTGTACATGGATCTACAATGTACTAGTCGACATCCATGATTTGAGTTAGACATAGTATATAACTCAGAGTATATTGTACTGTAAGGATTCTTCACTCAAGGCTCTTTTTACTCTTCTTCCAAATCAGATCCTAGCAAAGTATTTGACGTATCACATCCCTCTATCTTCATACTTGGTGCACACTTTTGGGGGCATTATGTTATGTCTAAATATTGTCACCTTTCCTAAATCTCTGAAGTTTATTTGCTGAAACCTTTGTTGGAATAATTTTACCTTATTAGAAGCCCACTTCCAGGAGCTCTGACTCACCTTTCCTCTTGACATAGGGCGTCATCCAAGGATGACTCTAGTTGCTAGTATACATCAAGTGTTGGTGACACTCTTTGCCTTTAGTCAAAGAGCATTGACCATTACTAATATATATTGCTAGTGTGAAAACAACGTCGACGCTCACAAGAAGGAAAAAGAGAGAGGTTTTAAGATCCTTCTAGAATAAATCGCTCATGGAGGCTTATCCCAACTGATCTGATTAGGTGTCACTTGAATCCCTAAACTCTAGGGATGATCCCTCACCTTCCTACAATGAAATATCAACTCATTTGATATCCCTTTGGCCTATATAAGAAACCTTACCTTCATGGATGAGGGGGGACAAAAAAGTACCTTTATGTTGGTGGAATTACTCTAGGAGTGAGAGGAAAAGAGTTTGGATCTTGTGAGTGAAAGGATTTTAGTGTTTGTGTGGAAAAAGCTTCAAAATAAAGGCTTTGGTTGTATTTCTTTCCCCATATTCATTAATACATATGTGTTTTCCATTCCAATAGATTTTTATTTTATTCATATTGTTTATTGTTTTTCTCCTTGATCATTAGCATAGATTTATTAAGTTTTCTTATTTTTTTCATTTCTTGTATATTTTCCTCTGTATACTTTTGTAGGTGTCTCTTCTTCATATATAGATCACAAAAGCATCAATAAGGAAAGGATCATCTCCACAAGGAGGTATTAAAGCTTCACATTCAAGTGATTTAATAATATAGGGAAATGTTACATTGTTGTGTGTTTTTTTCTAGATCTAAACCATTTAGACTATGGAAATAGTTCTTGTCTACACCAACCAAATCTTTCTGATAACAATGAAAAAGAAAATTTTTAATCAGAAATTTTTAATCATCTAATGACAAGGAGCAACCACAAGAAGATTCCAGAAAAATTGTTGTTTTTTCTAGAGTACCTAGATTTCATACTCTGTGGTTTAAGGGAGTAGTCCAAGGGCAGAGAACCACTATTCTAGTGGATGGAGGATCCACCCATAATTTTATTGATAATACAATGGTGGAAAAAAAAATATTCCCACTAAATCCTTTGATGGATTCATTGTCATAACCCCCAGGAATCATTCCATGGACTACACAAAATGGATTCCAAAACTATAAGTGACCATTGGGAACTATATAGTTACTAATAATTGTTATGTGGTGAATGTGGCTGACACCAACATAATGCTGGGAGTCCAATGGATATTTTCAACTGGAAAACATTCTTTCAACTACCAGGTTCCATAAATGAAGTTCAAAGGTTCTGATGGAAAACAAGTTGTTTTAACATGTATGAATACTTACCCAAATCAGTTGGTCTCTTCCCATAGTATGAGATCTATAATATTAAGGCATGAAGACATAGAGTGGGATGTTGATTTTTTCATTGCTGCCAAAGGATAAACCATAGACATTTCTCAACATACTGAGGACATTAAGGTACTGTTAAAAAATATGAGAATTTTTTTGGAGATCTTCCTCTGAGTAGATCACCAAACAAAGGGGTTGAAATGTGATAGTATTGGAGTTAGGGACAATTCCTATCATGATTCGATCCTACAACCACCCCAAAAGACTCAAAGATGAAATTTATGACCATAACGAACTTTTTAGAATTGGGGATCATCAAACCTAGTACCAGTCCTTTTTCTTCATCGGTAGTTTTAGTAAAGAAGAAATATGAGATCTTAAGTATGTGCATAGAATATAAATCCTTGAATAAAATAACCATTAATAACTAGTATCCCATCCCAAGGATTGATGAGTTAATGGATGAGCTACATGAGTCCAAAATTTTCCACAAGATTGACCTTCATTCTAGATATCATGAAATCCATATGAGAGAAGAAGACATAGAGAAAACAACTTTTCATTGTCATTATGGCCGTTTTGAATTCCTAGCCGTGCCCTTTGGCTTGACTAAAGCACCTACAACATTTCAATCTTGTATGAACATGGAATTTAGGGAGAATCTCCGGAAGTATTTGTTGGTATTTTTTGATGATATTTTAGTGAATAGTAAAATTGGAAAGAGCATTTGCAACATTTAAAAGTTGTACTAACCATTCTTGCAGACTAGTCCTTGTATGTAATATTGTCCAAATGCGAGTTTGGGATGACTGAGCTTATGTATATTGGTCATGTGATTGGACAAGAGGGGGTGAAGGCCCACATGGAAAATATATGATCTATCACTGATTGGACAAGACCCAATATTGTCACATAACTAAGAGGAGTCCTTGGAATATGCACTTACTATCAAAATTTTGTCAATGGATTTTATCAACTTGAAGCTTCCTTGATTAATCTTACCAAGAAAGACACCTTCTATTGGTTAGAGGAAACTGAATTTTTTTTTCTGAGAATATTAAAAAGGTTATGAGCATATCTCTAGTTCTTTCTATATCTGACTTCACTCAACCTTTTTTGCTTGAGTGTCATTCCTATAGGGAAGGTGTGGGAGCATTACTAATGCAAAACAAGAACCCTATTTCCTTTGAGAGACAAAAGTTGTAGCCGCATGAAAGAAATTATTCCATCTATGACAAAGAGATGTTGGCCATAATGCATGCCTTGGACAAATTCTAACAATACCTGGCAGGTAGTAAATTTGTGGTCAACACTGACCACAACAGCTTGAGACATTTCTTGACTGAAAAAGAGCTTGATGACATGAATAAAAAATGGTTAAGTAAATTTCAAGCTTATGACTTTGATATAGAGTACAAGAAGGGAAAGATTAATGTAGTAGAAAATGCTCTATAAAGAAATCCAACATTTTCTTCTATGGATGTCCCTATGTCTTGGAAAGAGCAACTATCCTTAAAGTACTCCATATACCAATTTGCATGTGAACTTATCGATGGATAAGTTAGAGATGACATGTAAGAAATATTGGATGGGATCATATATTACAAGGATAGGATTTATTTAATACAAGGATCGGATCTAAGAAAGAATATTTTGAAATTTGCCCATGATTCACCACTAGTAGGGCATCCTGTTTTTATGAAAACTTGTCAAAAGATTAGGGAGAGGTTTTTTTGGAAAGGATCCAAAGATGATGTGCTAAGAAATGTGAGGGAATTTAACTAATTCCAATAGAAAAAAGTTGATCACACACAGCCAGTTGATCTACTTCATCCACTGATTATTCCAAATAAAAAATGGAAAATTATTTCAATGGAATTTATCATTGGGCTATCCATAGTGAAAGGTAAGGATTGCATATATGTTATGGTTGACTGATTGACCAAGTTTTCGCACTTAAGTTGTTGTTCCTTCTACCAGATCAACAGTTTAAATTGTTGAAATATTCTTTAAATAAGTATTCAAATTACATGTCTTTCCAAAGATAATAATCAGTGACAAAGATAGTAAGTTTCAAATTTCGTTTTGGAAATAATTGTTTAAACTCATGGGACAAAAATTGAATCTCAGTACAAGTTATCATCCCCAAATTGATGGCCAAACTGAGATAGTCAATGAGAGGTTGGAGGGTTATCTCATAAATTATGTCACTAGACAACACAAGACATGGATTAGATGGTTTCATTTGGGGGGATTCTGATACAATACTACTTATGATCAGTCGATGAGCATGTCTCCCTTCAAGGACTTGTATGGATATGAAGCCACAACTTATGTTGATCAAATTTTGGAGAAAGTAGAGCGCCAAAGGATAAGGACTAGATTCAATAAATTCAAGATATCCTAAAGGCACTCAAGAACAACTTGCAGACTACTCAAAACCAACAAAAAATGTATGCAGATAAGAACATGACTGAGAGGAATTTCCAAGAGAATGACTTAGTGTATTTAATATTGCAACCTTACAAACAATCAATTCTGAAGGGTAAAGGAACTGAAAAGTTAAAACCTGGGTTATATGGTCAATATAGGATAGTGAAGAAAGTAGGTGAAGTTTCTTATGAACTAGATTTGCTTGATAATAGTAAGGTGCATAAGGTATTCCATGTTTCATGTATAAAGAAGGTAGTTGGGAAACAAGTAACAATTTTAGTAGAACTTCCACCTTTGGATGATGAAGGGAAATTAATCTTGGTACCATATAGAATATTGCATACCATAGAATGGAAGCTCAGGATGTGGATTATGTTTGACAATAATAGTGAATATTCACTTCCAGAGGTTATTGAGGATGTCGATAATGGAGACAATAAGGAGAAGGGTGTAAGAAGATGGTTGTTGTGTGAATTTCTAATGTAAGCAATTAATTTACAAAACATGATTATCCTTTTAATACAAACAACATATCAAATAAAGCTTAAAAAAATGGGTTATGATCTGATTTGAGTGCCTTTTGAGCTACACCCCACTTGTATGTCATGTTGCTCCTTGCAAAAAATGTATGACCTATCATGTTGCATTGGAAGAATGTGAGAACCACATCACCTCCTAATTAATTAGGAATATTCATGTTTGTTGTATACAAATGGCTTCTTGGAACACCTACAAAGGTTTCGCTTGATAATGAATTTTGAGTATTTTCAATATTACTATTTATTTTCCATCTACTAAATAGACTAATCACTAACGTGGCCAATGCCTTGGAAGGATATTTTTCATGGAGAACCCTTTACCATTAATACAAACCAAAGTTAATTATTGATCATTTCTACCTATCATGTGACAAAACTGAAATTAATTTTTTTTTTATTAAATATAAATTATAATAAGATTATGTATTTAAATTCAAATTTAAAAATCTAATTGTTAGTCGGTGAACCCTTCATTGCACATGAAAGAACAAATATCTGCATCTAGATAAGTCCAACGATCATCGAAACCAAGCAATGAGGATAATTCCAATCTATCTTGATGAATACTTTACATTTATTACAAGTTACAATAACACTTTGACCATGAAATTTAATACCATGAAAATCCATCCAAATCTGGGTGTAGGCCTAAAAATTCAATTTTCTTGTTCTTTTCAATGAAAATTTACTGATGGCTACAAGATTTTTGTGCCTATCATTTGATAGTTTAACCAGTTTAGATGAGTGTAAATTTATTTTGGAGCTATCTAACTAGGGGACGATTTGACTTTTCGGTTGATTTTCAGTCAAAATCCGGTGAATTTAACTCACAATTTTTTGTAATTTTTATTGTTTGTTGGGAAATTTTAAGTGCAGAAATGAAATCACATGACGTGAAAACCCCCAAGCACCCACACTCTGTAAAATCTCACAATGTTTTTGCACCGTTTGAAAATTCCTTGAAGATTCATAGCCAAAAACTAATAAAAACCAACCGGAAATAGGGGAGAAATTGTCCCCTAGTTAGACAACTCGATTTATTTTTGATATTATATATAGATCTGAATAATTTTTTTTTTATATTATATATAAATATGAGTAAAAAATTTATATAGAAATTTACTAATTCCAAATCTGCAACAACTACAATAAGAAAATTATAAAAATTTAAAGGAGAAAACTTTAGAGATTCCCATTGGAAAAATGCAAAGTCTCTGAGGAAGACTAATAATACGATTAGAAACAAAAAATATAAATAAATACAATACACATACATGGAAATAGGGAAGTCTAGAATTTATGTGGTCCTCGGATAACTGGAAATTAAAAGCAGCGTAGGAGCTGGCCCAAAACAATGGCCAAGGATAGTTAACTAGGTTTTAGTAGTTAACATAGGTATTAAAGTTTGTTACGGGATATCTAAATTCATAAACATCAAATATATGTTTGACATATTTTATTACCTGTCAATGTTGACGTGTTCATCACAAACTTACATGTCAAATACGTGTATAAATGAACAAAATTTTATTTGGTACGTCAAATTACAAGCCTTTGTAGACGTGACATTCATTTCCATTACAGCTTCCCACCTCTAACTTTAGCCACCCAATTGAGGAGGTTGTCATCTCTAGTGCATGCTTGAAATTTGAAGCCTTCAATTCCTTCAAGGACCTATTTTACCCTTCATAGATGGGAAAAAAAAAAAATTCCATGCAAAAGAAATTTAATTCTGTATCAGGCCTTTCAATAATGAAATTGACCATTATTTTGCAACTTTGCAATTGAAGGGCTACTCTAAATTTTTCCTATCAAATTTTTAGATGTTTGAGAATCAACTCTCCAATTTTTAGATGTCACAATTGACTCTCCAACCAACATTTGGGTGGATAATCAGAGTGCCATCAAGATATCTACTAATCGAGTACATAGGCAGAGAAAAAAACACATAGAGATACACATGCATTACATTCAGGGCTTAGTGCATGGCAGGGTGATCTCACTGCATTATTGCCCATCCACTGAGAAAACTACTGACATTTTTACCAAGGATTTCACTGAGAAGACCTTCAATTACCTGAGATCTTTGCTTGGGATGAGTGAGGGATGGTAATTTGATGTTATATTATTGCAGTTCTAGCCCCATGTCCATTCTTGAGGGAAGGTTTTTCCCATGAGGTTTTCATTCTTTCCTAGGTTCACATGGACAAATAAAAATTGTAATTTATGAATTATGTACTTGAGGTGACTTGAGCCATTGTTTCCAAGGGCTTAATCATTTTGTGAGAATAATTATTTATTCCATTAAGGGAGGGTGTTAGAATATTAATCCATGATTAGTACCTTAGTTACACTAATTAGTCAATTTTATTGCTTTTTAAGTTTTAATACACTATGAGGTGAACTACGGATGCTTAGGTGGACATATGCCATGTCAATTTGAGGTTCCATGACCAACATGGGTACTCCATATTATTCAACCAGCCAAATATTCACATCCATCATTGCTGGTGCACTCCCATTCATTGAATTTGGAAACACAAGTTGACATGGAGTGCTAGAGAGGAATTTTTCCCAATTTTGGCTTGATTTGGTGCAATTAATGTTGCATTGAGACTCTAAACCACCCAATTTTCCACACCCACACCATCCAAGGTGTAATAATTGACCCACAACACATAATCCATTCCACTTCAGCAATTTGTGGCCATTTGGAGAGATTTGGGATGTGATTGGCCCACCTAGGGGGGTTTGATGCCAATTTGGTAATTTTGGGTTATTTTCTCACAATTGGCTTCCAAATAGATTCAAAAATATTATAATGTATTTATAAACCTATTAATAACAATTTAATAGTTAGACAGCCCAAAATTATCTTGTCTCCAGCTATCATTGTGTGTTATTTATCTATAATTTGATGGTTTTTGTTGAATCTTGCAACCAAATTTGATTTGTGAACCTCACTAATGATCCTCTATTCTCTTGTGGTTTGAATTAATCACTTTTTGGTTCGAATTTCTCACATGGTATCAGAGTTGGCTGGAGATTTTTGAGTTGCAAACCCAATTCTTAGTGGATTTGAGTTGCTTTGTTAGTGAATTCCAGATAAAATCGAATTGCTGTGTGTAAACTAGTTAGAAATTTCACCACCATCAGTGTAGGAAGTAATGGATTCTACCCACATCATTCTAATACCTTTCAACGTCTTTGAATGGATGGCAGAGATTGTGATTCAATTGAGATCCAAGGCGCTTTTCAGAGTTGCCACGGGCACTGAAGTGGAACCAAATTCTGTTGTAGAGAAAGCCAAGTATTTCAAAAAATTTGATGAAGCATATGGATTTCTATGTCTAAGCATATAAAGAGAGTTTTTGTTCCACCTTGATAGTTTGACATCACCAAAGGATATTTGGGAGAAGCTTGAGTCTCTATTTGGCAAAAATTATGAGTTACGTGATCACTAGCTTGATAATGAGCTGATAAGCTTGAGCCCAGTGCACTATGATACAATCCAAGACTTCTTCACCAAGTTCAAATAACTTGTATTTCAGTTAAAAAAATGTGGGATTGAGAATAATGAAGATCAAATGATCTTCTCTATACTTTCAAAGTTGTGGCCAGAGTTCTCAGTTTTTGTGAGCACATTCCACTATGCTAAACTCACCCTTTGAAACTAAAAATTCCAATCCAGGAAAACTTCATGGAGTCACTCACTCAAGAGCAGGACAAATTTGTCCAAATAGGTTCCATTAAGACCAAAGTTCAAGCACTAGCACTGTGGGTTTCGAATTCAACAAAGGGAAAGCATAAGTCCAAAAATTCAAAGTTGCCAGACAAGAAGAATCAAAGAAACCCAAATCCAGTGAGGGAGCTTTGAAGCCACCCAGAGAAAAGGAAAAGAAGCAAAAAGAGAAAGAAAAATGCACTTACTACCACAAGGGATGGCATCCAAAGAGCACATGCATGATAAAAACCATAGACGCCATGGAACAGCTGCTGGAGAAGAACAACATTCCAATCCCTAACAGCGCAAGGAAGAAAGATGGAAACTCCAATTCAAGTGAAGACAAGGAGAAATGTCATGTATTGGTGGCAGGTACTTCTAACTCTTCATCCTTTAATATTGATTCAGATGCTTCTAGGAATATGGTATCCAAGAGAGAACTTTTCTCCTCCATGAGTTCGAATTCTATCCTAGCAGTTCGAATGGAAGATGATTCAAAACTTGAGACCAAAGGGGTTGGGAGAATTGATTTAGACCATGGGTTCTTTAGTGATGTACTGTATGTAATAGACCTTGGAACAAACTTGTTTTCAGTATACTATATGACCCATACAAGAGAGCCAAAGAGAGTGATCTTCACTCCTGACTGGGTAGAGATTTCTGAAATCTCAACAAACCAAGTTATTGCGATTGGGTATACCAATCATCATGAGAGAATGTACAAATTATCTAATTTCCTCCCTACTTCTAGTGATCAAGCACTTCACTCACATGCCAATGAGGTTTCCAAACTATGGCATGAGAGGTTTGGCCACATGAATTATAGATATCTCCAAACATTGCACAAAAAATAAATGGTGGAAGGTCTTCCACAAATTCAGCCATCTATTGGACCATGTATTGGATGTGTGATTGGGAAGCATCATGAGAAGAGCTACGAGAAGGGTAAGGAAAGGAGAGCAACACAAACACTTGGGTCGGTGCATTATTATTTGATTGGTCCACTACCCACTCTCTCATATGGTGGATCTAGGTATGTTCTTACATTCATTGATGACTACTCTCAATTTTGCTAGGTGTATTTTCTGAAATTGAAATATGAGGTGTTTGAGCAACTCAAGGTTTGGAAAGAACTAGTAGAGAATCAAAGTGGGGAGAAGATCAAAGTGATTAGGATAGATAATGGAAAGGAATATGTGAAAAATAATATACAGCAACGTTGTGAGGAGTGTGGCATCCAAATGCAACACTCAACTCCCTACACACCACATCAAAATGGTGTGGCGGACAGGAAAAATAGATCTCTCCAAGAGATGGAAACTTGCATGATAGAAGTGAGGGAACTTAATCCCAAGATATGGGATAAAGTGATCAATTGTGTTGCTCACATTCAAAATAGATCCTTCCACAACTTAGTGAAAGGAATGACACCTTGTGAGGCATGGTTTGGTGAAAAAACAAATGTCTCAAATTTTGGGATATTTGGGGCAAAAGCATGGGAAAGAATCCCTTCAGAGAAGAGGAAAGCATTGAAACCACAAATAAAGGAGTGTATCATAGTTGTATATGGTGAGGAAACCAAAGGGTACAATCTCTTTGACACATCTACTTCCAAAACGTTTGTTGAAAGAAGTGTCAAATTTGAAGAAGAGCCAATTCCTGATTTCAAACTTGCACCAGGGGATTGCTCCTCTCCTCAACCATTCGAAGATGTAAGTGATGAAAAATGATCTATTTTTTATGATAATTATGATATAAATTTTTCTGAAGATGATATTTCTATATATGAATCACCATCCAGGCCCAAATGGGTTGAAACAATTGTTCAAGTAGGTGGGGAATTGGCAGGCAATCCCCAAGAGCCTAGGAAAACTAGATCACAAACTAGTAAGGCTTATTTTGCAAGTGATATTGATATTGATGAGCACTGTTACATGCTGATCAGTTCTCATCCTCAAACATATCATCAATATTTTACAGACCCATGATGGAAAATAGCAATGGAAGATGAGCTCCAGTCCCTCCAAGAGAACAATACATGGGAATTGGTTCCCCTTCCTCCCAAGAGGAAAGTTGTTAATGAAAATGGGTATTGATGACAAAAATTGATGCTGACGGTTCTGATATAAAAAATAAGGCTGTATTAGTGGCTATGGTTTATTCTCAATTCCACGGAGTTGATTACATAAAGACCTTTGCACCGGTTGAAAAGATGGACTCAATTAAACTAGTTCTTGCACTGGTAGCTAGTAAGTGTTGGGAAGTTCACCACATGCATGTAAAGAGTGCATTATTGCATGGTGAGTTACAGGAGGAGATATATATACATCATCATGAAGGTTTCCAAGAGGATCCTTCATTGGTATGTAGGCTGAAAAAATCATTGTATGGACTCAAGCAAGCCTAGGGCTTGGTATGCAAAAATGGATGCTTTCTTGCTTTCAATTGGCTTCACAAGATGCAAATAAGACCCTAATGTGTATTTGTAGAAAAATGATGTTAATTTGCACGTTATTATTCTTTATTTTTATGATCTTCTTATTATAGGTTTCTGCACCAATTCAATTGTCCTAATTGAGAGCTCTTTGCACAGTGAATTTGCTATGACAGACCTAGGATTGCTGAGGCAATTTTTGGGCTTGGAAATTGAGAAAAATGGTAAGAGAATCATGATAATTCAGCCATAGTATGCTTAATACCTGCTAAATAAGTTTAATATGGCTGAGTGTAAGGCATCCAAGTCTCCATTTCTTTCTGGTATTAAAATGCATGAATTTGGAAATTCCACAATGGTGGATATCACAATCTACAAGCAACTAGTGGGCAGCTTGCTCTACCTCACTCATACAAGACCTGATTTATCTTATGATGTGAGTGATGTAGTAATAAAAATTCATCAGCCACATGATATCCATTGGAGGCCTTCAAAAATAATTATTGAATATGTCTAGGGAACTAAGAAATTTAGGGCACACTACACAGCTAGTTCCTCACTTCAACTAGCTAGATTTTCTGATTCAGATTAGGCTGGTGATCCAATTGATAGGAAGTCAACATCAGGTTTTGTTTTCATTTTATCTGAAGGTCCCATTTTATGTTAAAGTAATAAACAACACACCATATCACTTTCATCAGTAAAGGCTAAATACAGGGAAGCAGTCAATGCTGCAACTCAATGTGTTTGGTTGCAGGGAATTCTCTAGGTGTTCGGTGTCACAATTGACTCTCCAACCAAAATTTGGGTGGATAATAAGAGTTCCATAGAGATATATATTGATCTAGTATAGAGGCAGATGAAAAAACCCATATAGATACACATGCATTACATTCAGGTCTTACTGCATGACAAGGTGATTTCACTGCAGTACTGCCCATCCACCGAGCAAACTGCTGACATTTTTACCAAGGCTTTCACTGAGAAGAGATTCACTTACATGAGATATATAATTGGGGTGAGTCAGGGATGGTAATTTTCTGTTATATTATTGCAGTTCCATCCCCATGTCCATTCTTGAGGTAAGGTTTTTCCCATGAGGTTTTCCTTCTTTCCTCGGTTCCCATGGACAAATAAAAATTGTAATTTCTGAATTATGTACTTGAGGTGACTTGAGCCATTGTTTCCAAGGACTTCATGATTTTGTGAGAATACATATTTTTTGGATTAAGGGAGGGTGTTAGAATAGTAATCCATCATTAGTACCTTAGTTACACTAATTATTCAATTTTATTGCTTTTAAAGATTTAATACACAATGAGGTGGACTAGGGATGCTTAGGTAGAAATATGCCATGTCAATTTGAGGTTCCATGACCCAGATGGATACTCTAGATTATTCAAAAAGCCACATATGCACATCCATCATTGCTGTTGTGCTCACATTCATTGAATGTGGATAGGCAATTTGACTTGGAGCGCTAGAGTGGGATTTTGCCCAAATTTGGCTTGATTTGGTGCAATTAATGTTGCATTGAGACTCTAAACCACCCATTTTTCCACAACCACACTATCCAAGGTGTAATAATTGACCCAGAATAGATCATCCATGCCAATTCAGCAATTCATGGCCATTTGGAGATATTTGGCACGTGATTGGCCCACCTATGGGGGTTTGATGCCAATTTGGAAATTTTGGGTTGTTTGGTCACAATTGGATTCCAAATACATTCAAAACTCTTATGATGTATTTATAAAACTGTTAATAACAATTTCATTGTTATACATTCCAAAATTATCTTGTTTCCAGTTATCATTGTGTGTAATTTATCTGTAATTTGATGGTTTTTGCTGAATCTTGCACCCAATTTTGATTTGTGAACCTCACTAATACTCCTAGATTCTCCTATTGTTAGAATTACTCATTTTATGGTCTGAATTTCTCATAGATTTTTTAAATATATTTTTCTTGTATACTAGACAACATAGTGTACATGGAAGTTATCCAACACTATGAAATCCTGTTACTGTAGATATTGCCTGAATTGTCCTATACTTTAACATTTAGATATCTTTCTAGGGTATTTAATTCCTTTTCCATATATTAAATGAACATCAAATGGATATAGGAAATGAGGCTTAGGTGATGCATTTTTAAGTTCCTATTTTTGTTCAACTTATGAGAAAGGTTGATAAATATGTTAATCCCTATGTCATCCTTATCATTGTGAGAATGGTATTCTCAACTTTTCATCTCATCAATCATGTTATATTATTTTAAATAATTTTAAAATCATAGATATCAACAATATGTTGTTATTTATTTCATTATTGATCCATACAGATGATGTCTTGAGTACATGAATAAGCTTAGTGCTTTTGTAAGTATTGTGGAGACTTCAAGGGTACTAGCTCAATGGAAGAGCACCTGCCTTATAGGAAGAATATTGGTGGTCCAATTCATCCATACCCTATCTACAAAAATCAATGAATATTTGCATATAAAATGACTAAATTATTAACGAAAGAATGAGATATAAGTGACCAATAAAGGGGAGAGAAGCCACCATACAAATGACCAAAATTCGCATATAAATGATCAAATGACAGTTTTGGTGGCTAATTTTTGGTCTCTTATCACCAAACATAGGACTAGATTAATGACCATATTAATGAACAAACATATGGCCATATTAATGAACAAATATGCAACCAAATTAGTGAGCAGTCAGTAAGCCATATATGACCAAACTATATATGACCACATTTTTTGTCAATGATAAGAGACCAAAAATTAGCCACCAACAATCGCCTAATAAAAAAAGATCATTTATAATCAGATTTTGGTCATTGTTTTGTCACTTATCTCTCATTATATACTAGTATACCTAACTGAATCTACCTTCTCCTAGACTACCAATACAATATCCTAGACCATACATAATAATTTTCCAGTACCCTATAGTATCCTTACCTACTATTGAGGCCTGGAAATTCGCAGGTGGAAACAGTAAGGGATTCTCCCCAATCAACATTCACAACTAGCCCGTTGATTGTTTGGTATAGGGAATCCATCCGGTTTACGGTCCGACTACCGTAGGTCAAGGAACAAAACTAAGGCTTTACCGGTTGCGGCCCGGCACACCGAGTTTTTGTATTTTGACTTAAAGAAATGATATGCAAGTGCCTAAATAAATGCAGGGTGATCAAGCTACAAGGAGCGGTCACAAAGTCATGCGCAGGTTCTTACCTCTCATCTTGCGCTCACGAGCAACCCAAACCAGATACAAAAGAAATAAGCTAACTATCTACACTATCCCTAGGGAGCAAGGTTATCATTTTGGGTGAGTAATACACTTTCACATACATAAAGAAGAATCACAGGTAGCTGATACTTCTTCTAAAGCACACGAACACTTACATATACTCAAATAACCAGATAGCCGATCATTTTATAACAACATCTATTACTCACAGCGAAAAATATCCAGAAATTACTAAAGAACATTTAGCAAGAACATAGGTTCAGAATATCGAATACTCTTACAGTAAATGAAACACAGCTGAAAACGAAATAGTTCCTCTTCAGCATTATTCATTGAGTTTACATTGATACATTTCGCTTTTCACTCTCTCCGACAGGTAAAAATTGTAGTTCCTATGCAAAAGGAAGTAGTTCATCTTACAAGTAAACAAATACAAAGTTTTCCAGGGAAAAAGCCCTTTTTCAGTCCTCCCTCCCTCTATTTAAACTACCCCCATTGCCCCTTGGGATGCCACCCAAACGTGTGACTTTTCAGTATCTTCAACGATTCCGCTTCTTGTTCTGGCCACTGCGTTTTTCCAATCATTCTCTATGAGCGTTTTATCTTCTAACCAGTAACCGATGAGTCTTCCTCTGTCCGTTCCTCCTTTGTTTTCTCGCTTTGTCCTTTTCTGCGTTTTGCCTTCCTTGTGATCGTGTCGGTTCTGGTCCGACCAAGCCACGTCTTAGCCCATGGTCGCTTTAGTAGCACCGAATCCCTTCTGCAAACAATCACAATGCATTATTCGCTGCAAAGGGGAGTTTTTAAAACATTTAACATTCTCTACCCAGCATTGTAAATCCGCAAGAGACTAGCCATGTTCGGTCGGGCAAGGTATCGATTTAAGCTTTGGGCGGGCAAAAATATAAGCGACGGTCGACCAACTTCTGCATCGAAAGAGACAAGACTTCAGGAGCCACCATAGCAGGGAAAAATAGAGACCGGGTGAGTGGGAACATGGGCGAAAAAGGGTAATCGGACGTCGGGGGGAAGAGTGCTTCGGGAACTAGGAGGGGTGGCTCATCCGCAACGGCGGACGGCACACTGGCAGGGGACAGGCGACGAGGTGGAAAACTCAGTTCGGGAAGGGGGAAAAACAAGGTCGGACGTCGGGTGACACTTGAGTCGGGAGCTAACTGTCTCCTCCTCGCCGCAACGACGAGCGAAAGCTTATGGACGAGCGATTTTAAACTACATGAATCGGGCGTCGGACGGTTCAAGAAATTCGACGAAAGAAAGGTCTAGGAGCCGCAACGGCGGAAGGGTCGAAACTTTGCAGCACCCGATCCAGCAGTAAAAGAGGTCCACTTAAAGGGAAACTGAGGTATTTGAGCAGTGCTAAGGATCGGCTGTAACCAACCTCGCTTCTTTTTACAGAGGATGCGCTGAAGAACAACAAATTTTCTTCTCTTCGACCACACATTCACAACGCGAACCAAAAAAAAAATGAACAAGGCATACACAAATTACTGACAGCCACCTTCAGAGACACGGAAGGAAACACGCTCAAGGAGCTTAAAAAATCAACGATCAAGCCACACAAAAATAATCAGGAGGGGCCCAGAAATTAAAACATTAATTTGGGGGGGGGGAACAGTTGCGGCAGCAACAACTGGCGATTACCTGGTGAACCTAGATCTCTGGGTGACCTTTCTTTGAGTAGCATACTGTTTCCTAACCAAAATGCATTAAAATAACTCTTCCAGCTGTCCAGATTTTTTCCATGACCGAAGTGTGTTCCTTAATCATTGACGCTAGTCCCATTCGGGAGAGGGGCAACCGAAACCTCCAAGTCCAGACTACTATGTTGAGGCCAGAGTATGATTTTCATTATTACCTCTGTTTTCAGGTAGCTAACAGTGTGGAAACCACAGGATTGCAGCATATAGTAAACAACAGTATCCGTTTGTTCCTCATTCCCATGCCATTTTAACACTTCGTGCCTTTGGAATTTTGTCCTTTTATCTGAGTCCTTCTGTACGCCCTTCTTACTGAATTTTAATTCAGGATCCTCTATTCCACAGTGCCCTTTTGTGTGAGTGGTGTACTTTAAGTCTCATCTCACGGATGGAGAGGCTCTTTTGGCAATTTCAAATATTAGAGGAAATTTCAACTCAAAATGGGCCTTTTAACTTTTATTCAAATTCCATGTCATCATGTGTTAGCCAATGAAATTGCTTTAAATTTGAAATACCGTATAGGTCTTAAACACTTTTTTAATATACATTTGGGGATAGGTATCATAAAAAAAACTACTTTTTTTGTTTGTATTTTTGACATATCTCCCCGTGTTTTACTCAAATTTCGATCGGGAGAGCTCGTTGGATGCGGAATTAAATTCCGTATCCAACGAGTACCCACTCGGCATACTTTTGATGGACCCCGCTACCCCAAAAACAAGAAATAACTAAAAAAACGGAATGATGATGTCATCATTCCATTTTTTAAGGTATTTCTTGTTTTTGGGGTAGCGGGGTCCATCAAAAGTATGCCGAGTGGGTACTTGTTGGATGCGGAATTTAATTCCGCATCCAATGATCTCTCCCGATCGAAATTTGAGTAAAAACACGAGGAGATATGTCAAAAATACAAACAAAAAGGTAGTTTTTTTCTTTTCTTCATCCAAAATTAATAAATATTATTTTATTATTTTAACTATTATTTTATTAATTCATTTTAGGAGGCCCATTTTGAGTTGAAATTTCCTCTAATCAGTATTTAAGCTTTAGCACTTGCTTTGATTTATGATGCTTTTATAGAAGTTTGACTCTTTATCTGCCTTTTGGCATTTGTTTTTCGGCATGGGATCATTTATATTTAATAAGATGTTCACCTTGCTTCCTCTCATGGGTCCTTTACTGTCGCTCCTTAGAACATTTTGAATGTGACGTGGATGGAGCCCCGACATAGTACTCCAGACTCTTTGAATCCGGTTTAATTCACAGGGGTTAAGCTGGACTTCAATGCACACAACATTTTATTCGAGAAAACTGCAAGGCCGGAAGAATTCTTTAAGCAATACACAAGCTGATACTCAACATATTTGCCATTCCCAAAAGACCTTAATATCCCTCAGACAAACGCAAGTTTGTTTCCCTTATTGAAAATCAAAACTTAAAATCAAATCAAAAGAAATCATGACTCGAAAACAACCACACAGCTTATTTATGTACAAGGAAGAACAAAACAAAGAAAACTAAGAAAAGTAGGGCTTGAGAACCAAACCATTAACTGGTAAGTTATCCTCCCATCCTTGTAAATCTTGTAGATTATAAGTGGCGGGGCCATGTTTGGCAACGATCTGAAAGGGGCCTACCCATAACTGCTGGAATTTGGTATGCTTTCCTTTCTCATCATGGGGGTGGTCCCACTTGAGAACTAATTCTCCTACTTCAAAGTCCCCTTTTCCAGCTTTATGCTTGTCAAACAACCTTTTGATTACTTCTTGCTATTGTTTGAAACGTTCTCTAGACTTGGATCTGGCTTCTTCTGCTTTTAGGAGATTATATATTCTTATTTGCAGAACCTCATCATCTGACCCCCTAGACTCTTGAGCTAGTATGGAAGACGGTAGCAGAATATTGGGAGGAAGGATGGCTTCCTTTCCATACACAAGGGTATAAGGTGACGTTCCTAATGCAGACGTGGGGGTAACTCTGTCAGCCCATAGGGAGTTTGGTAAGGCTGAGTGCCACCCTCGCTGGTTTTCTATGATAGTTTTCTTCAGGATTCTAATGAGGTTTTTATTGGAGGATTCGTCCAGGCCATTCCCTTGCGGATAGTAGTTAGAAGAATAATGTAATTTTATCCCTTTCTCATGAGCAAAAGAAGTCAATTTAATGGATGAAAATTATTTAGCATTATCAAAAACTACTGAAATTGGAACTCCAAACCTGGTCATGATATGATCTTATAGGAAGCTGATGACTTCGTCTTCATTTATCTTGCGTAATGGGATAGCTTCGACCCAGTGAGTGAAGTAATCAGTCGCAGTAAGAATGTACTTGTGTAGCAGAGAAGAATTCGATTTTATTTCTCCAATAATGTCCAACCCCCATTGTTCAAATGGTTCTGTAATCATGATAGGCTTTAGGGGTGCTACTGCTCTGGGTTGTCTTCCACCACAC
Source organism: Pseudotsuga menziesii (assembly GCA_001517045.1). Taxonomy (NCBI): domain Eukaryota; kingdom Viridiplantae; phylum Streptophyta; class Pinopsida; order Pinales; family Pinaceae; genus Pseudotsuga; species Pseudotsuga menziesii. The sequence goes on from LPNX010735785.1 coordinate 269,613, forward strand.
CTTTGGCAAGTATCATATTTCCTAACATGTGCATGTGCATCCTTGAAAAGTGTTGGCTAGTAATAACCGGCTCTAAGAACCTTGTGGGCTGTAGTGTCCCCTAAGTAATGTCCCCCATCCGGGCCATCGTGCAATTCAGACATTACTTTCTCGGCATCCTCTTTCTCCAAGCATCTCAGGAGGACTCCATCATAGTTTTTTCTGAACAATACGCCTTCTATGATTTGATAGGAAGTTGATTTCAGACGCAGAGCTCTTCTTTGTTTGGAACTCCAATGTTCCGGTAACACCCGTGACTGCAAGTAATGCACAAGGTCTCTGTACCAAGACTCACGAGTGGTGAATAAAGGGCAAACATCTGTTACATGCAACTCAGCTTCATCTTCACATGCTCTTTCTTCATCGCTTTTCTTCCCAGTCATCAATTTACATAACCCTTGAACTTTTACTATAGTAGCTGGCTTGAATTCAAGATCGTATTCTTGAAGCGTTGTTACCCAGTTGCCCCTTCTTTCCCCCAATTCTTTTTGAATGAGAAGGGATATTACAGCTGGGTAAGGGACTATTACCTTGGTACGATTTTTTAGTATATAAGGCCTGAATTGCTTTACTGCCTTAAATACTGCGTATGCCTGCTTATCAATGGCTGGGTAGTTTAATTCAGCTCCGTGTATCCCAGTGCTCATAAAAGAGATTGGGAATTCATCACCCCCTTCTTCCTTTTCCGTGAGTACTGCTGCTAATGAATCATCGGAAGCAAATGTATACATAATAAAATCCTTGTCAAAGTCTGGACTTTTAAGAGAGGGCGCATGTGCAACAGCAGTCTTGGTTTTACTGAAAGCATTCTTTTCAGTCTCAGTCCACTTAAACTGTGCATTTTGTTTGACCATCTGCTGTAATGGTTTAACAGTCTGGGAAAAATCGGGGACAAATCTACGTACGAATTTTATTGTTCCCATGAAGGATTGCATTCCTTTTTTATTATGGGGCATGTGAATTTGTTCAATGGCTTTGATTCTTTCTGGGTCTATAGATATGCTTCTTTTTGACACTATATGTCCCAGTAACTTGCCTTCTGTGACCGCAAATACGCATTTCTTGGGATTTAGGGAAATGCCATATTTCCGACAGCGCTCAAAAATTTGCTTTAGGTCGAACGTGTGCTCCCCTCTTTTCTTTGAAAATATTGTTATGTCATCAAGGTAGACCACCACACTTCGCCCAATCAGTCCTCGGAAAGCTATGTCCATAGCTCTCTGAAATGTCGCGCCAGCATTAATTAGACCAAAAGGCATTCTTCTATATGCGAAAGTTCCCCATTTAGTTCTGAATGTCGTTTTCAATCTATCCTCCTCAGCTAATAACACTTGGTTGTAGCCAGAGAATCCGTCTAACAATGAAAACAATTCAGAACCAGAAACCATCTGTAGAAGTTGCTCCATGGGAGGTACCAGATAATTGTCTTTGTCCGATGAGCGGTTTAAGTTTTTGAAGTCCATGCACAGTCTAATTTCTCCCGACTTTTTTCTGACCGGCACCAAATTTGACACCCATTCTAAATGCTGGACCTTAAAAATAATCCTAGCATCTAACAATTTCTTCACTTCGCTCTGGATTAGTGGTTCCAGCGTTGGGTGCATCTTCCTCAGTGGTTGCTGATATCGCTTGACGCCTGCTTTAATAGGAATGATATGTTTGATGATATTAGTGTCATAGGTTTTTAAATCTGCATACGTCCATGCAAAAACGTCTTTGTACTGCTTAAACAAACTGAGGAACTTGTCTCTTTCCACTAGTGAACAACACTTGCCGAGGTTCACAAACTTAGGCTCTGTTTCAGTCCCTAAATTTATTAGCTCGAATTGTAGAGTTGAGCTGTGCGTCTTCACATTAGCAGGTCTTCTAAATTTCTCATTCAGATCAAACATCTTCTCTAACGTCCTGACCCCTTTGGGAATGAAATTGTCATATTTCATTTCAGCCTGATGTTCCTCATCGTCAATAATGGCTCCTTTAAAAATATCCTCGTTTGTCAAGCATTCAATTATTTGCTGATCATCGTCAAATACTCGCAGGTTCGTAATCATGTTGGGAACTGATGGCCTGAAAAGCAGTTCAATAGAACATTTGTTATTAGTGGGAACCAACCTGGCGGCTGATGTAGCTAGAAGATCAGCGGCTGCATTTTTTATTCTTGGGATCGAAATAATGTTAAATGCATGAAAACATTTAAGCAACTCCCATACCTTGTTTTGATAAGCTTTCAAATGAGGGGAAACACAATGTATTTGATTTCTTATTTTCTTTACAACTATTTCTGAATCCCCAAAAACTTTTAAATTACTAACATGTAACTCGATTGCTTTCTTGAGTCCCCGCAGTAGTGCTTCATATTCAGTCGTATTGTTAGTACATTCGAACACTAATCTACAGGATAGGAAGTGCTTATTTTTTTGTGGATCAATGAGGACGCAGCTAGCCCCTCACCCTTCTAATGTTTTCGAGCCATCAAAAAAAAAGTCCAAAAAACATTATCTACTGAAAAACAATTTTATCCTACTGCTAAATCTACTATTTTACAGTCAATATCATCAGCCTGAGAAAAAAAAAGGAGATCAAGCTGGGTGTCAGATGTGTTGCTGGCCTCTTCCACTTGATAATTCCCTGGTTCCAGCTCAAGAAAGTAATTTCCCAATACAGGTTCGACTGGTCTATTCTTCTCATCCAATTGAGTGACATTGTACTTCATGTGAGGTTCTCTCAAAACCTTGATCTGATTAGGAATCCCTTTGTGCGGAAACCAAAGATGTGACCAATCTGTGGCGAAATACCCATTTAATTTGGCTGACCAATCTCTGCTCAGGACCAGGCCGTAAGCATCTGGTATGTCAGCCACTACGATGTTAATAATTTGGCATACTTTATCATTGGATACCAGACGGATTAGGACATCTTCCATTTCACCAATTACCTTGACGTCCATCCTATCTAATTGCACCACCCTCCATGTGGATGGCTTGGGCTGTCCGTTTATTTTATTACATACTGATATGGGCATGACATTAATTGACGCCCGTGAGTCCACTAGGCAATTGTGTACGTTATGATTGAAAATCTCAAATGTCAGGAGGAAAGGTGGATGCTTGGTTTTAGACTTACCTCCGACGCTAGCTTCTCCAATCTCTTCTTCATCCCGAGGCTGATTGTCGGCAGGCATCTTTTCTTCTGACGTTTCAAGTGCCTTCAATAACTTTTCTTTCTGTTGGGGTACTTTGCACATTTCAAACAGTGGGACGTTTGCCTTTATCTTCTTTAGATCTTCGACATTGTCATATTCGATTAATTGTCTAGTTGACTAAAATTTATCAGCACTCACATTCTCATCGTTTGGCTTAGGCGGCGTTCTGTTTTGCTTCGGATCCTAGCTAGTAATGGTAAATTCTGGAATCTGATCAGCCAATGATTAGTCTTGAAATTTCTTCTTTATATTTCTTTGGAGCCTTCGAATCTTTGGGAGCAGAAGACTATCCTCACTAACCGCCCATTTGCTCCTAGTTGTCACGTTAGCCTCCCTGATATCTTTGTGTCCCTGGGTATTTTCCTCCTCTGCATCGAGTAAGGAGACAGAATTCCATAATGCCATGGTCTCGTCCTCCTACCCTTTTGTAGAAGTGGAAGCAGCATTTTCGTTCTTTTCATCGTCATCTTCCTCCGTTAATCTTGAATCCAACATCTGATTCATGACCAATGTCATTGAATTTATCCATTGCAGACAATTCTTTTCGGAATGAGGCTGTTGATGAAAAGTACAGAAATTTTCCATCCCTATCTCTGTCAGATTCATGGAGGCAGTTTTTTAAGGAGGGGGTTGGGTCTGATTGCCATCCTCCCTTTTTTTATAGTATGGCCTGAAAAAAAATTGTGCTTCTTTTTCCTTTTCTAAGACTATGATCTTATTGGACAGCTTTTGCATCATTTTAGCCATGCTTTCATAGTCTGGTGTCTTTTATTCTTTAGGCTTAGTGAACAATAAGGTTTTTCTTCCCGCAACTTTCTCTCCTAATTGTTCCGGATAGTCTTCCACACTTTCTCTTTCTACTTCCACCACTTCTGCCTCTTCATAGGTCTCTGTTAAGGTAGGCTTGGCCCTACCTTTTGCAAACATAGCTAAATCAGGACCCAAAGCTGAAGTATAGTATTCGATTAGTACTTTGTCTGAAGGCTTACCTGTTTTAGAGAAATTTTTAAGATATGCTGCAAACCTTTGTGTGAAGATGTGAACTTTTTCCTTTTTCTCTTTATTTAATGCACACATTCCTTTCATGAGGGCAGCGTGAGTCTTTTGAATTGCGTACTTACTCCTGAACATTCTCTTGAAGGTATCCCAGTCTGGGATAGAGTTAGCGGGCAATCCAAAATACCACGAGGCCGCAGCTCCTTTGAGGGTGTGCGGGAATAGTCTACACACTACATATTCGTGTTCCCCAGCCTTCAGACCTTCTATTTCCAAGTAGAAACTCTGTAGGTGGTCATCCACTAGGATTTTCTCATTTGGATCAAATTTGGGCAGTAGCTTCTCAAAGGCTTGAGGTAGGTCATGCAAAGGTGGGGTCAGATTTAGAGGTGATCTGGCTTTCCAAGTTGGCGGTGGATTTGGTGGATTCATTGGATTTGCGTTAACGCTGGCCATAAGTTGAGGCGGAGAGTGAGGGGGTGAACCAACAGGAGAGTGAGGATGTGAACCAACCGGGGTGTGAACAGGAGAACTGTAAGGAGTGTCTGGGCCCACTTGGTTCAAAGGCAATTCAACCTCTTGTATGGCAATTTCCACAAGTTCTTCCCAGTCTCCAACCAACACTGAATATTCAATTAGAGGATGATCTTTCTTCTTGTACTCTCTTCTAGGAAATTCATGGATAACAGGAAACCCTCCAATCTTCTTTACATAAGCCCGGGTATGTCTTCTCAGATCATTTACAATTTCGTTGCGAACAGGATATAGATGTTCTCTGTTGTCTTCTTCCAGAATTGGATTACCCGGTCCACTACTTTTAGAACTGTAACCAGCGGAATAATCTCGGGAAAATAGGTTTCCTCGGCCAGCCATGCACTGGAGGCCCTCCTTCTAGTGCCAAAACTGTTGAGGCCTGGAAATTCGCAGGCGGCAATAGTAAGGGATTCTCCCCAATCAACATTCCCAACTAGCCCGTTGATTTTTTGGTATAGGGAATCCGTCCGGTTTACGGTCCGGCTACCGTAGGTCAAGGAACAAAACTAAGGCTTTACCGGTTGTAGCTCGGCCCACCGAGTTTTTGTATTTTGACTTAAATAAATGATATGCAAGTGCCTAACTAAATGCAGGGTGATCAAGCTGCAAGGAGCGGTCACAAAGTGATGCATAGGTTCTTACCTCTCGTCTTGCGCTCGCGAGCAACCCAAACCAGATACAAAAGAAATAAGCTAACTATCTACACTATCCCTAGGGAGCAAGGTTATCATTTTGGGTGAGTAATACACTTTCACATACATAAAGAAGAATCACAGGTAGCCGATACTTCTTCTAAAGCACACGAACACTTACAGATACTCAAATAACCAGATAGCCGATCATTTTATAACAACATCTATTACTCACAGCGAAAAATATCCAAAAATTACTGAAGAACATTTAGCAAGAACATAGGTTCAGAATATCGAATACTCTTACAGTAAATGAAACATAGCTGAAAACGAAATAGTTCCTCTTCAGCATTATTCATTGAGTTTACATTGATACATTTTGCTTTTCACTCTCTCCGACAGGTAAAAAATGCAGTTCCTATGCAAAACGAAGTAGTTCATCTTACAAGTAAACAAATACAAAGTTTTCCAGGGAAAAATCCCTTTTTCAATCCTCCCTCCCTCTATTTAAACTACCCCCACTGCCCCTTGGGCTGCCACCCAAACGTGTGACTTTTCAGTATCTTCAACGATTCTGCTTCTTGTTCTGGCCGCTGCGTTTTTCCAATCATTCTCTATGAGCTTTTTATCTTCTAACCAGTAACCGATGAGTCTTCCTCTGTCCATTCCTCCTTCGTTTGCTCGCTTTTTCCTTTTCTGCGTTTTGCCTTCCTTGTGATCGTGCCAGTTCTGGTCCGACCAAGCCACGTCTTAGCCCATGGTCGCTTTAGTAGCACCGAATCCCTTCTGCAAACAATCACAATGCATTATTCGATGCAAAGGGGAGTTTTTAAAACATTTAACATTCTTTGCCCAGGATTGTAAATCCACAAGAGACTAGGCATGTTCGCTCGGGAAAGCTATCGATTTAAGCTTTGGGCAGGCAAAAATATAAGCGGCGGTCGACCAACTTCTGCATCGAATGAGACAAGACTTCAGGAGCCGCCACAGTGGGGAAAAATAGAGACCGGGTGAGCGAGAACATGGGCAAAAAAGGGTAATCGGACATCGGGGGGAAGAGTGCTTTGGGAACTAGGAGGGGTGGCTCATCCGCAATGGCGGATGGCACACTGGCGGGGGACAGGCGACGAGGTGGAAAACTTAGTTCGGGCAGGGAAAAAAACAAGGTCGGATGTCGGGTGACACTTGATTCAGGAGCTAACTGTCTACTCCTGGCCGCAATGGCGAGTGAAAGCTTATGGATGAGCGATTTTAAACTAGACGAATCGGGCGTCGGATGGTTTAGGAAATCGGACGAAAGAAAGGTCTAGGAGCCGCAACGGCGGAAGGGTCGAAACTTTGCAGCGCCCGATCCAGCAGTAAAAGAGGCCCGCTTAAAGGGAAAATGAGGTATTTGAGTAGTGCTAAGGATCGACTGTAACCAACCTCGCTTCTTTTTACAGAGGATGCACTGAAGAACAACAAATTTTCTTCTCTTCGACCACACATTTACGACCCGAACCAAAAAAAATGAACAAGGAATACACAAATTACTGACAACCACCTTCAGAGACAGGGAAGGAAACATGCTCAAGGAGCTTAAAATTTCAACGATCAAGCCACACAAAAATAATCAGGAGGGGCCCAGAAATTAAAACATTAATTTGGGTGGGGGGAAAAACAGTTGCGGCGGCAACACCTACCTCACATAACATTCTCTTTTCTAAACTATCATATCCTACATACCTAACTTAGTCTAATGTACACTAACACAATATGCTCTTGTATACATAATCCTAACATGCCTTATCCCTTGCCTCATGTAATCAAACCTACCCCTACCACTACTACATTTCGACCCAAAGTCCGACGGCCGTCATGTCGGATTTTCGACACTTTCCTGTCGCATGTACGACACTTTGATTTTTTCTTAAGCGTCGGAAACTTGGCATCAGTTATCCGACACTTAAATAACCGTCGCTTAAGAGACACCTACATAACCGTCGGTTAAATGTAAAGTGTCGTTTAAGCGACAGAATATTTTCGACCTTAGATTTTTTTTTTTGAAAAATAGCCTCCATAACCGTCGCTTAAGCGACGAATATCAATGTAAGGCGTCGGATATGCGACACCTATAGCTGTCGGATAAGCGACGGCGATCAAAAAGGCGTTGGAAAAGCGACGGTTACAAGTGTCGGATTTGCGACGGATATCTCAAAATCCGTCGGAAAAGCGACAGTTCGAAAGCGTCGCTTAAGCGACGTCTGCTGAAATTTTTTTTAAAAAAAATATTGTGTAACCTCTCAAATTTTGTATACACCTATCAGAGCAGTGAGGCATAACACCTTTCCAGATCTCTTCTGTTGAACCCAGCGCATAGGTCATTCATCATCTTAAATAGATGGATTCAACATCTGCTCAAGCAGAGACCTTCACTTTGTTGTTGACTTATCATCCTCCAATATTCTGAGGAAATTATTCAACCAACCTTGCACATCG
>LPNX010735792.1:0-84679 GCA_001517045.1 Pseudotsuga menziesii
AACTCAATCTAGCGGAAGTTTTAAATTCTAGAACTAACCCATCTTGTTCTAATTGAGATGTAATATTTTCTTTTGAATGGTTGAATACTAAAGTTTTACTCGAAATAAGTAAAAAATATTAATTGAGAAAATAGCTCATTGGATTAATTCTTCCAAATTTAATGGAATAGTTCTTTGAGTTGATTTTTCTAGATTTAATAGAATATGTATTAAGAGATTTACAAAAAAACTCAATGTGTATGAAGTCCTTGTAATAGAATATTTCCAAATTTAATGAAATATGTGTTCAACTATGAATTGAAAGATTAGCGGTCTTATTGAGTTTTAATTAGTGTTTTATAATTAAAATTGATGTTGCACATGAAATGTTGTCGACTCAATAACTTAATTTATAGATTTTATACTCTTTGGAATTTGAACTTAGGTATTTAGAATGGAGGTGTCTCCTAGTGCAAAGTTCAAGCTTTAAGGTGATGACTCACTCCCTATCTGAACCACTAGACCACATCCCAACAAAATAATCTTAATTCTTTTAAACCTTGAAATTATTTGTGTGCAAAGAGGATTAATTTTTGGAGTTGTCTAATGAATTTCCTTCGGCATTACTTCCCTCTAAATGATACGAATCCTTTGATAGTAAAATAGTTTTATTTGGCTAGTTATCCTATTTTTATCTCTTCTTGGATGGATATGTCATCCTTCTCAATCTTTCTCATAAAGAACAATAAACACTAGTATATATCCATCGTAACTCCATCTCTAGCAAGCACCTTAAGGATCAAATCTTTTGAGGTGAATTTTTTTTTAAGTGCAAAATTTGAGGAAAAGTTTGCACCTTACTCATATGTCAATCCTTGTTTAATGATGACTCACTTTCCAAATCCCATTGCAACAAATATATGAGTTCAATTATTTCTTTTAGTTTTAATTAATTGGAGTATATATCTCTTAGGTTCTGAATTTAAGTTAGAGAAAACATTGTAAAAATTGTATTTACTTGATATTTTATTAAAGTGCAAAGTGTCAACTCCATGTTCAAGTGCCTCTTAACCAAACCCATGTATTATTATACTTCATGAAGAAGCCTAATTATTGCAAGTTTTAAATTTTTTATTATAAAAATTTGGTTAACAATCTTTGCCAAAAATATAAATAATATAAATTTTTAATTAATAAATCATTATTTTTAATAAAAAATAATTGAATACCTTTTTTTTTAACATAAACTTGTAAAGGAGTATATTAAAGAGGTTGTGCACAACCATTCAGTACAAAGTTACAACAGATATAGGATTCTATAAGTAAGGTAGATGCAGGAACAAAAATAGGCCATGGAGAGAGTCTTCTAAAGCCGCTGAAAGAGATATTGTTCTGAATATTTACAGACGTAGTATAAACACGGATACACTGGTGATTTAAAAGTATACAAAAAAACATAAGGTTAAAAGGAAATCATTTCTGTTTTCCTGGAAACACCACAGACTAGGTGATGGAATCCTCTTCCATTTTCTGGATCACTGCTCCTGGATTTTCCTGCACGCGGATTCCCTGATTCACCTGCAGCAGGTTTTGGAGGTCCTCCTGTATGCGGTCGACTTTGCCCATGATTTCTTTAAGATTCATCTCGTTGTCATTTATTCTTGAGTCATGACAACTTACCTGATAAAAGACATAACAGACATCCTCCACAAGGTTTTAACCTCCTTAGCAGTATCTCTATTATCCGAAATTCCTATGGCCACAAAGTCTGACAGGCGCTGGATATTTGTTTTTAGGTTGTCAAACCCTTCTCTAACGCATCTCTCGACAGGGCCAATTCGTCTATGATCCATTCTTGACATAAGCAACGGAATTTTATTGCAATAATTCTTCCCGAAGTTGAGCCTGAGAGAGCTACTACAAGCATGAGCGAGAGAGGGTAAGGCTCATTCAAAGGAGTCCCCTGAACCCAGCAAAGGACCAACAGTTATGACCGAGATCCTGCCCACACCTTCGCCCAGGAGAAGAGATGAAAAACAGTTTCTCAAATCATCAATGAACCCAAACTGATTGAGGATGTCACTTGAGTAGAGAGCTGAACGCACAGACTACGTAGGGCTCTGGGTCTCACCAAAATCAGAAGACACAGAGAACTGTAGGGAGGAAGGAGTCAAAATACGAGGTGTTCGCCAAATTCAAATACTGATGGGAGAAATGAGACAAGACCAAAAGATCTACATGCAAGAATCCTTCATCTAAGAGCAGGGAATATTGCACATTGCCGACGGACAGACCAAATTTAGACAAGAAAAGGAATGGCAAAAGCGAAGGAGGAGAAGGGTGGTTTAAACCCCGAGGGAGAGCCATTATACGCGCGGGGGTGTGGGTGAAAGCGTGAGAACTGGATGGTTCTTTAAGGATGAAGGGGATTTCCTTAAATGGCCAGGGAGGCGGAATACGGAGGGTGGATGGAGAAGGCCACGTGCCCCAATGGATATAGGATAAGCTGCCACTTATAAGCAAAACCATGTCCACATTCAACATTTGCTTAAAAATGTTCCCAAGACTTAGCATTGAGGGTAAATACCCATGGATTGAGTTAAGGAACGGGTTTAGGTCTAGCTTATTCGTTATTAAGAGAGATGAAACCTTGTGGGAGGGAGACGCCTGTATTTGCTAGAGCATCTTCCTGGGCATTATTCGTTCTTAAGATGTGAAAGTAGTCGATGTTAGCTGGGAGAGGAAGCCGAATAATCCTGTCATACAACCTCCTGCAATTGATGGAACATGTTGTGTAACCAGATGTCATTTTAAGGATAACATGTCGCGAGTCCCCAACGACTAGCAATCTAGAGATGTCTCTGTTGTCTATAATTTCTAGACCCTGTAGAAGTGCCATCCACTGAGCCTCATTATTTGTCTTGTGTCCCAATCCTCAAGTGAAATTTTTCATTGTTTGTCCTCTTCAATCAAGGATGACCCCCCGCACCTGCCTCCCCAAAAATTAATTTAATACCTTTTATGCAATATTAATATTCAATATTGACAATTTCATCAAGCCTATTGAATATGATAATAAAATAAAATAATTATAAATAAATAAATATAATTATAAATTAATTAAAAATATATATATAATTATAAGATAAAATAAAATTTATACTTCATTAAAATTAGTGAATACTTAGAGACTGTGATATATTTATCATGAAACTATATCATTTGCATCCAAAGTCGATTGTGAGCATAACATAGTAAAATTTATGCTTTTCTCGTGACCGTGGGATAGAAAAATAAGCATCAAAATAATATCAATTTTTTTTATTTTTATTTTATTATATTTAATGATTTTAAAAAATAATTCTTCCATATTTTCTTAAACATTAATTTAAAACTTTGCTCATATGTTTTACAACAGCATAGGAAAAAGCGAAAAATCTTTTTCCTATTTGATATTTTCGTTTTAACTAATCCACTCAAATCAAAATATGTAACCAACATTATTAGCAATTTGTTTCGTCATATTTTATTTTTAAATCCTCGGAGATAAGTTCAACTCAGCACAGCGAAAAGGGAAAATCATTTAGTAAAATATATTTTTCCATTTTGGTATTTTAGTTTTTATTTATCTACAAAAATCCAAATATGTAACATTATTATTAATAATTCTTATTTTATAAGAATAAATATTAATATTATTAAAAAGTTATAGGTTCAAATCTACGAAGGTAATATATGTATCTTTATAAAGTTTAGTAGTTAAATCATTATCCATAAACAAAAGGTCCTATATTCCACAAATAAAAAAGTCTCACACACTAAATTGATATCTGGTTTGACGATGATTTTACAATATATTATTATTAATAAAAAAATTACAATCCTTAACTCTTAAAAATCTCTTATACAAATATTTCCAACTGTTAACATCACTATTTCTACATACAATAAACCGTGCTCAAAATAGAGTTCAACCATATATCAGACACGGCAATTGCAGAGTTTCTGATCCAATATCTGACTTCAACAATTTAAACAAAATTTCTATAGAATTTGGCTTAATAAAATAACAAATTTCATTCCAAATCAAATAAACTAAATCTTCAAAGAGCATTTATCTATACAGAATTTCTAAAAGGCTCTTGAACTTATTTTTTTTTTGGGTGTCAAGGCCTTTATAAAATGGAACATATTTTCGCCAGAATAGAACATAAATATGTTGAATTAAAAGAGTATTTATCTATACAGAATTTCTAAAAAGCTTTTGAACTTATTTTTTTTGTCAAAGCCTTTATAAAATAAAACAACATATGTTGAATTACATACTTCTATAAACTAAAATCAAACATAAGTCTGTTGAATCCTAACAAGCTAGGAGATATACCATCCCCATCGAGACTTTTAAGATATAGAATCCTAACAAAATATCGTGTGTAACATTAATACTTAGAAAACACATCATACTCCGTCTCTACATTTATTTATAGTGAAAGGAAGGTTGACTACACTGGAAGGAACTCACTTAATCTCTCTCCTTCATCCATCTGCTACTTAATGGCGGCCACTGCCAGAAAAGCGAATGCCCGACAAAGTATGCTTTTCTACAGAAGCCTTGACCTGCACGGTGCGAACAGTTTGCGTTTCCACTACAACTTTAAGCTGCCCGGTCTGAACAGTATGCTTTTCAACGGCAGCTTTAAGTTTTCCGGCGTGAACGCAATGCTTTTCCACCGCGCCTTTGACATGCCCGGCCTGAACAGCATGCTTTTCCACGGAGCCTTTGACATGCCCGGCCTGAACACGATGCCGTTCCACGGCGCCTTTGACCTGCCCGGCCTGAACAGCACTTCTTTCCACTGAAGCTTTGACGTGCCCGGCCTGAACACGGTGCCTCTCCGCGACACCCTTGGCCTGCCTGCCGTGACCACGATTATTTTCCGCGGCATTTGCACAATGCTTCGCCACAACTATCAAATCCTTCCGAGCCTCCATTGCTGCCCCAAATGTTTTCTCCCACTACAAGAAGGATAAAAACCCTACTGACCAGTACCGGTTTTGGGAGAAAATTAGCGAAACGCTGCATGCCTGCACTGACTTGCACTTGGCCTTCCCGTGAAGAGTATCAATTAAATTTGGAAGATAACTTCGAAGCTAAGAAAATAAATAAAAAACATATATGAGAATTTTTTTAGAAAATAGGAAACTTCAAGGAACTATATACAATACGGAAGAGTATCAAATAAAAATCGAAGATAACTTCGAAGAAGGTAAGAAAGCTTACAAAATAAATATGACAAGCTTTTTAGAAAAAAAGGAAACTTCAAAGAACTATATACAATACAGAAATACATAAAAATCCAAAGACGTATGTCTCATCAAGAAAATAATGAGTATACTTCTCCTTCTTAGCAATTGCAAAAGTAATTATTAAAAAAACAATTGCAAAAATAATTATTAAAAAAAAATTGCAATAGTAATTATTAAAAAAAAAACTAGAGAAATGATTTTATTAGGCATATGGCTCCTTCTTAGGAGTTGAAGAAATGACTTTTAGTTGTTTTATAACTCCTTCCACTTTATTATTTTGTCATAAATTTCCCACCGTAAAGTAATTCAACCTTAAACACTATAAACGATCATTAACTTCAAGTTCCAAAGGCATACCGAATAATGTCGAAAGTTTAAAAGTAATACGTATCATCAAGTTCCAAAGGCATTCCCAATAATGTTGAAAGTTAAAAAGTAATATGTATCATCTGGATTTAAATTTCGTTACATAAAGGCATTTCCAAAATGATAAAGTTAAAACATCATTAACCTTGAGTTGCAAAGGCATTTCCTATAATTTTAAAAATGATAAAGTTAAATAGTAATATGTATCACGTGTTGATTCTAAAAGTTAAATAGTAATATGTATCATGTTGATTCTAACCTCAAGTTGCAAAGGCATTTTCAATAATATTAAAAATGATAAAGTTAAAAAGTAATATGTATCATGTTGATTTAAGTTTTGTTAGATAAAGGTATTGACCAAATGATAAAATTAGAGATAAAGAAAAAAAAGATAAAGTCATATCGTGGTAATGTTTTTGCAAATTATATTTAAAATGAGAAAGTTAAAAAGTAATATGTATCACATAGATTTGAATTTCTTTAGATAGACATTTACCAAATGATAAAGTTAAAGAGAAAAAGATTTACTAAATGATAAAGTTAACTAGTCACATAGTAGTAATGTTCTTGTAAGTTGTATTTAAAACATATTGAAGGAGTGTTAATCATAATGCACCAAAACATTAAAAAAATGTAATAGATAAAGACAATATTGAGAGCATTTTTGAGATAATTGTGTTACTAGATTAAAACTAGCGTTTTAAAGAAAATTATAACTATTTAAAAAAAAACTATTTACAAGTATAAGTATTTTTAAAACTATTTGCATGTATAAGTAAGTGATGCTTATTCTTTGTAGATGTAACTTTTTCATTTTCTCCATCTTAATATTTAAAAAGTCTCAAATAAAAATTAATTTATATTAATAAACATTTACATATAAAAATATAAAGCAACACAAAAATAGTTTTTTTGTTTTTTTTTAATATTAAAGATTCAAGAACTTTTCAAATGGAACAATGTTCCTTGAAAAAAAACATTATACTAGTCTCCAAGCTAATTAGTCTAATACTATGTAGCATAGAAACTACCTATGGAAAATGTCACAGCCTCACTTTAGAATGATCAAAATTTGTAAACGTATACAATTGTAAAAGCTAAGAACAATTGGCAATGTAAATTATATCCCACAATCCAACATATGCGACTATGTAGTTAAAAGATTTATTTGGTCTCACTTTGGTAAACTTATTCGCCAACAACTGTAAAAGCTAAGAACAAATGGCAATGTAAATTATATTGGATGTTGCGCACAATTTAACATATGTGACTATGTAGTTAAAATAATTATTTGGTGCAATTTTGGTTTACATAGTAAATTTTCGCTGCACACTAAAAATGAATTTATCTATTACAAGTCTATTGCATCTTGAAGCTCTTTGCTTAAAACATTTATACTATTAAATGAAAACTTTAACTCTAGCCATAAAAACGATAAAAAACACCTAAAACACCTCCTAAATAGAAAAAAAGTTGAATGTTTTCTTTTTTGGGGTAAAAAATAGAGCCATGGCCTAAACATCCCATACTGTTATTTATAAAAAAGTTTAAAATCAACCCCTAAATTGAAAAATGTTTTTTTTTTAATTCAAGTGATAAATTACAATTTTTTAAAAACTTGCATATTAACAAAAAATGTATATATATATTTCATAAATAATTTCACCACTCTAACCATAGAAAATCAAAAAAATTATGATGCAATTCACAATAAAAACATATATTGAACCATTCAATAACAAATTATTCATATAGTTTTATTCCTAAAAATTTAAATAAAAAGAAAAAAATTCTAAAAAAATTAAAACAAGCATTGATTTTTTTTACTAAAAAACTACACAAAGATAAAAAAAATTAAAAAAAATGAAAAACTATTTTTGAAAATAAGTAAATAACAAGAAATTATGTAAAAAACAAAAGTTTTTAAACTTTATAATATATATATATATATATAGATTTTTAAAACAAATGTTTTAAAGGAAAACAAATTAAATAAAATGCACACCTTACATTGGGAAGTAGGTAGGGGAGGTGGTGGTATGAGTTTGCATATTTTTTTTTATTTGTTTATTTGTTATTTTTGTTGTTTTTTTTATTTTATCATTTGAAATCATTTTTTTATTCAAGTGATAAATTACAACTTTTTTAAAACTTATNCCCTAAAAATTTAAATAAAAAAAAAGAAATTCTAAAAAAATTAAAACAAGATTTGATATTTTTTACTAAAAAACTACACAAGATTAAAGATAAAAATGAAAAACTATTTTTGAAAATAAATAAAGAACAAAAGAAATTATATAAAAAACTAAAGCTATCAAATGTTTTAAAGGAATGTTTTTTAATAAAATGCACACTTTACATTGGGAAGTAGGTAGGGGAGGTGGTGGTGGAGTGGTGGCATGATGTGTTTGCATATTTTGTTTTATTTGTTTTATTTTTTCTTGTTTATTTATTTATTTGTTATTTTTCTTGTTTTGTTTATTTTTTGTTTTTTAGTTTAGTTTATTTTTGTTCTTTAAAAACATTGAAGTCTAAAAAATCATATATATATAAATGAATGATTATTTTTTTTGACATTATTTGTGTTTGTTTTGTTTTGTTTTTTAATATATATATATTCTACCAATGATTTATTTTCAGTAATATTGAAAATATACATCTTACAACTTGGATAAAATCTGAGACTTATAAATCTATTTAATAAATGAAAATAGTGAAGCAAATATAGTCACATGTTGACTTATAATGTGGTGGTTAAAAAATTAACATATCAAGAAAGAGATTTGAAAGGACCATATGAAGAAAGGGATTTGAAAGGATCCATAAGCATTGATTAATTATCTCGGAGATACATTTTCAAGATAAAGACATTGGCTCTTAGTTTTTTTCTCGGGAGGTAAAATATCTAATAGTACATATGAAAGCATATTTCAAGTTTTATTCTTTTTGTATTCTTCATTAATTTTTTTTAAGTATGCTTCTTTATGATATTTGACTAAACTATTTTGTTTTTGTTTTTGGTGATTAGGTACAACAAAAGCATGCTCCTTACAGAAAGGGAGAAATTGCATATCCATTGATAATGATCCACCGCAATGCAATTACATCAAACAAAGAATTAATGTTATTCATGTTCTTCCATATGAATTGCAAGAAGTTGGTTTGAAGAAAAGAGAGTTTAGTGAAACACTTGTGGCGAAGATGTCAAAAGAGCCTCAACCCCCATTAGGAGGGATGGTTGGAAATGAGCACTTTTGGCATCTTGCAGACATAGAAGGTCCAATAAAAGGGGACATTGCTGTCTCTGAAGAAATCCAAGTGGAAGAATATTGTTGATTAGTTTCATGTCTTGAAGAAAATGTTAAATTTGAAAACTTTTTGATAAGATATATTGGTAATGTTTTGACTTTCGGACTTTATTTTAGAAATAAAATGTTTAAATATATAATGTTTAAATATGTCGTTTACAAATATATGGTACACGTTTTCTTGAATTTATGTGAATCGTCACTTTTTGGAAAATAATATGAAATAGTATCATTTTTTATACAAAAAAATATTTGAAAATCTATTGAAAATGATTTTAAATGTCTTTATTTTCTGGAATTTTTTACAATTTTGTCAATAAAAATGTCTTATTTTAAAGAAAAATTGCAAAATGCATATGTTTTTCATTATAAATTGCTTCTAAATGTATGTTATTTTGTTAAATTTCTAAAAAACAAACTTGAAAATATAAATTAAAAATATTTTACAACAAAGATAATTCCAAGGCCCAAAAAAATGCCTCAAAGTGAAAATGTGTGATATTGGTATCAACCCTTTTTGAAACGGAGGTAAAAATAGCCACTAAAATTAGGAGAGAGAAAAATGAGAACTGTGTCGAGTTCTCGTTTCATAGTATAAGTGGTTCTTAGCAATGACATGAGTTTAAGATTCATATTTAGTTGATGCATCATTTTAGGCAAGGCTAGCACCAATAGGATATTAACTAAGGAATCAAGTAAGTAGGCGTTGAACCCAACATATTCTCTCTCTCACTTATCCATATCATGGATGAGTGCTTCATTCTTCCCTTCAAATATTTATATACCTAGCTAGTTTACCCAATTTTTGTAGTCAAAGAAGCATATCCATATGGAAATCTATTTCAAGTTGTTACAAGTTGATCAGGGTATGGACCTACAATCATGAAACTACAACAAAAACTAGAATTTGCACCAAATTTAGCACCAAATTATAGTGTAATTTTTTTCCAATTGTGGTGAACAATCCAACGCTAAACCTGGCGCTATTGTACAATTTCGTAAAATACTGACTATTGTGTCTTTGTTTTTGTCCTTTTTAATGTCTATTTTTACATCCAATTTTGCACCCAATTTTTTGCATCTTTTTTTACACCCTTATTTGTGCCCAATTTTGCATCTAGTATTGCATCTTTTTTTGCGTCCTTTAATACATCCTTGTTTGCACCTAGTTTGGAGCCCATTTTTTCATCCAATGTTGTGTCCAATTTTAGTCTTACTTTATGTCGCGTTTGGAGCCCAATTTTACACCCCATTTTACGCCCAATTATCTGTCTCATTTGAATCTAGTGTTTTGTCCATGTTTGCATCCAATTTTTAGCCTAGTATTACATCTAGTTTTGTGTCCAGTTTTACTTTGATGTTGCATCCAATTTTGCATCTCATTTTACGTCTTTTTTTGTCCAAGTTTGTGCCCTATGTTGTGTCCTATTGTACACCTTATTTTGCACATAGTGTTGTGTTCTTGTTGATGTATTTTTTTAATTCTAGGTTTACACCTAGTGTTGCATCTAGTTTTTAACCCATGTTTGTGTCTACTGTTGAATCTGGTGTACATCCAATGTTGCATCCCATCTTGCATCCAATATTGAATCTTATTTTATGTCTTTGTTTGTGTCTAGTATTGCACCCAGTTTTTCACCTAGTGCTACGTCTAGTTTTGTGACCAAATGTGTTCCAAATTTAGCATCTAATTTTATATCCAATTAAGAATCCACTTTTGCATCTACTGTTGTGTCTAGTTTTGGTCCTAGTGTTGCATCTAGTTTTGCGCCCATATTTGTGTCTAGTGTTAAGTCCCTTTTTGCATTTAGTTTTGCGTCCACTTTTGCGTCTGGTGTGATGTCCACTTTTGCATCAAATTTTGCATTTAGTGTTGCATCTAATATTGCAACCATTTTGTGTTTTGTTTTGCAACTATTGTTAGTTAAGAATTCTAATTTCAATTATTGATTTTGTGTTTGTTTTATTAATATCCATTAAATATATTAACTTTTATTGATTTTACATCTATTTTATTAATTTCAATTAAATATTGAATTGTGTCAAAGTTCTCAAATGTCAATAAGAATTCAAATTTATAGCATAAAATTTGCGAATAATTTTAAGGGAAATTCACAACATCCATCCAAAAGTAGTAATATCATCATACATATAAACAAATTCTGCGTCAAAAGAATATTGACAATTTACAATATAAATAGAGTAACAAGAAAATAGTGATAATACCATCATCTTTAATCAAATCAATTAAAACTCAAATGTATGATCTGAACCTATCGAAATCTTTCATGTATATCATTATAGTAAAGTAAAATGAAGTCAAATATATATGATTTAAATACCAATATGACAAGAAATAAGTTGTATGATCTCCATATATAGATATGCAAGTCAAAATGATACATATATCATAGTTATATATATCAACCATAATACATGTAAATCCAAAATGTAGCATGCTCATGCATAACATCAATAGCTAGCTAGCACCACCAAGATCATCATGAAGATCATGGTCATGATTCTCATCATGATCATCAAACTCGTCATCTTGATCAACCTCGTCTACCATCATTATCTTCTTATTCTCCTATATTTGAAGTAGGCTCAACATAATTTGGATCATGATGTATGGAGTCATCATTTACTGTGATCTGAAAAAAAATCAATATTAGATGTTAGCATTAATTCCTTACCACAACGCAGGGGCGGCAGGTGCGGGTGGGATCCTAGTGGATCCTGGAGGACAAGTGGAACATCGATTCGCTTGGGGACTTGGATCGAGAACTAATAATGAAGCAGAATGGATGGCGCTTCTCTAGGGTCTACACCTCATTCGGACCAAAAATCTTCAGAAAGTTTTGGTTTTCGGCGACTCAAGACATGTCATCTATAAGATGATTAATGGGTATCCTATAGGAGACATCAAATGCCGTAGATTATATAAAAAGGCTCAACTTCTTCTGTCCCAGCACATTGAATTTTACCACATTCTTCGCCAGAACAACAAAGACGCAGATGCGATGGCCAATGTTGGAGCTAGTATCCCTCAAGGCCATTACAGTCAGGATGACGATCCTCCCATCCTCAAAGTCATTCCATGATGAGGACCTCAAGGAACCATCATCAAATCAAGAACAAGCAAGTTTCTGAAGAGGAACTCCACACTCTCAAGGTTTATCTTAGAGTGAACTTGGTTTTATCCTACCTTAGCTCTCTGGTTCCCTCTCTATCCCGCCTTATCCCTCTTCCACCCCCCTTTCCCCTTCTCCCTTTTCCTTCCACCTTTTTCCCTCTCCTTCACTTCCGGTTCCCCTCCTCTAGTTTCTCCCTCCCATCCAGCCGTCACCCTCTCCATCGTTTTGGCGGCCTCCAGCATTTAAGTACCCGTCATGTCTTATCTCTTGTGAAGGCCGCGTGTACAGCCCATCTCCCCTCGGCTGATGAGCATTTAACTCCCTTCAGGCGCTCAATTAAGTGTCTCTTTTCCCCGCACGATCGAGGCTCTCCCTTCTCTGTCTCCATGTCGAATTTCAGCATTATTTCGCCTCTTGTTTTCGCTGAGGATTTGTTTACAGCCCCTGCCTTCCTTCTGCAAGAGGCCGATGTAATTGGTATTGGGAGTCCTCAGGCTTCTTCTAGGCAAGCGCAGCCTCTCACCCAATCTACTGTCGAAGAAAATCTCTCCCAGTTAGCCCTTTGTCATTGTCGTTATCCTTCTGCTCTTTGGGAAATTGATTCTCAGGTTGAAAACTGGAGTGAACCAGGCCACCAGCAAGCAAACCTTCACGATCTAGAAGATACAGCTCTTTCTCCCTTGCAGTCTCGGCTGTCTCGCTTGGCAATTTCGTCCGACCTTGGTATTATGGCGCATTTGGGTAATAATCTCGGCATGCAGGATTTTATGAAGAACCTTCGAAGGGTTTATGAACTGGCTGCTATAGGGGTGAAGGAGAATAGAGACACAGCCAAGGAGATAAAGGGGATGAGTGAGACTATCAGCAGGATCTCTCAGGATGTCAGCGACAATGGAGCCCGCACCGACGATTTGGATAGCAACCTGCGTGAACTCTTGGGCAGAGTTGAGCGTATAGAAGCAGACCTCCAAAGGCTCGTTTCAATGAACCAGGAGAGCAGGGTAAATGGAATCAACGCCTCAGCCTCCCAGCCCATGGAAGAGGAATCAGTACAGCAGCCTCGCCAGCTTAGAGGCAACTGAATTTTAATGTCTGCTTTACTTCCAGTTTAGTGAAGGGTTTTAATATCAATTTTTGTATGAATTATGTTTTTCTGTACTCTGCTATGTAGACAGTTCGTGAGGGTTTTTACAACTCGTTTAGTATGCAGCTCAGAAGCAATTTTGTGCTCTCTGTTTTGGGAAATAGACTTTGTATGGCTTGTTGTCTTTGTGCCGTCTCGGCTTTATATCTCCCTTCGGAAATGTAATGAATGGCTGTGCACAGCCTGTTAATACAACCCCCTTTTTCTGTTTTTGTTAAAAAATAAAAATAAAAAAATTCCTTACCACAATGCATATTTCTATTATATTTCTAATGTTAACTCATTCCAAAGTATAATACAATTTCAGTTAATGTGTACGTGCACTAATATAACTATAAAAAAATGCAAAAAATAGAACTAAATGACAAATTTATTAAAATATATAAACAAATTAACTAGTTTAAGAAGTATGAAATGTCAATAACAATATTGATCCTCTATTTCCTTTTATGATTTTAAGATGAATATTAAAATGATAGATTTTTACTAATTGTCAAAGATGTTTTACCACTTCGACCATCAAGCTTTCCTTCACTCAACTATTTATTGCAATAAATGAAGTGTGATAATTGAGGTAATTGAAATTTAACACATTTTCTTTTTTAAAAAATAATAAAATTGAACAAGATAACTTATAATGGACTTTGTTTTTCATAAAATTATAAAATGGTTCTTATTACATAGATTATTAAATGTTTTTTTTGGTTTAGATNATTAAATGTTATAAAGTATTGTATATAAATGTGTTTAATGTTATTGATCTAAAATATAAAAATGTGTTTGTTACTTTAATATATTATAGAGTGTTTATATTTTAGAAACATGTATATAGACAAATTTAATGGAGAACTCCATATGAACCTCATCATAAAATTCAAACTTGAATTGAATCTAATGATTCTCAAATTTGAACCTTGTAACATAGCTTCCAACATTTAAGAAAATACAAGATGTGAAAGACTACATTACTAAATCCATAAAAATTGCTATTATGTTGAGTATATCTCCTACAAACCTTAATGTACTCCTTGAGTATATAGGTGTCTTATAGAGTCATTTACAGAGGTAAGTGATGCTCTTAAAACCTAGGACAATTGATGAAGAATGTGTGCAAGCACAGTATTTAGAGAATACACAAACAAGTCCCCAAATATTCTCTAAATTGGTTCCTCTTCTCATCAAGATCTCTTATGACATTGAAATATGTGTTGGATTCCATGTGTCAACCTTTAATGTAGGGTGCCCTGTTGAATAGGCTATCCTTCCAAGAAAAATGATAAAGTACACTGACACTAGGGTCTCAAGTAGTTAACCAATAAATGCAACAATCTATACATTAAATTATCATCTGGTAGCACATGGATGATGAATTCGACAGATTCTATCATTGGTATAATTTTCACTCAATAGGGGCCAGCCAAAGAAATTTGGGACTAGAAATACATCATAAATGTTCAGTCCAATTTTTCAAGGTATTATCAGCTTGAACAAGACCTACGTCCATGAAATAGGGAGAAATGTCTATGTAGGAATAATTAATTATGAAATGGCCAACATATGCGATGAACATGGCTTTATGTTGACTCAAAATACTAAAACCAAAACATTCCATTTAGGATGACTTAGACTTGAATATGAAAACATTTAGGCTGCAATCCTAGATCCTAGTCCATTACCATATATAGAAGATTCCCTATCAGATCTAATGGGAGAAAAAATCAGACTTACTTCTTTGTATGTTGTGCATACATTCAACGAAATGGATTTCATTTCAAGATGTGGAAATGTTGTTCTGAAAGGGGATGTGAATGACAAGAAATTCACATAAGGGATGTCTGATCGATCAAGTTCTTTAACTATGGATATACCATCAATATGAATATGTGTCGGACTTACATGAGGGTTTTAGAAAGAGGGAGTCAAAGAGAAAGGAAACTCTTTTCTTACATTGTATGCTTCTACTCCTAATATCATTGCACTTGCTTCAACTCCTAATAACGCTAAGATTATACCAACTCCTAATGCTTCTCTATCTTCTTTGCATAATAGTTCTTAGGTGATTTCCCATTGAGTGAAAGCATCCAAAAAGTGATTTGAAAAGTCCTATCAATGTCATTAAGTAGAAAATTTTCCATGTCCAAGCCTTCTCCAACCTTAATCCTCTTATTATTTTACTATTTACCAATGAAACTTGGGAAGAGTATCCATCAACTTCATCACAAACTTTCATTATGCAAAAAATACATAAAAGGGATTTGGATCTTGAGGAGCATTAGTTACCAAATTTGGATGGAAACATTTTCATTTTGGATTCTATAATGATTTTAAGGGTTTCTATGTCAACTATTTATGATAAAGTCAATGTAATGTATAAACCATGAAAAGACAAAAGGGTTTTTTTAGTCGATGGCTACTCAAAGGGAATCTTCCTTATAGCATATGAAAATTTGATTCTTTTTACAGAAAAGATTTAGAATCTCAAGTTGCTTCCTCCTGTGTGTGGGCCATCCACCTCTACATGGACCCTATATTCTTAAATTTGTGCTAACAATTCTTCAACTTCACCTCAGGATTCCCTTTGGTTCTAGTTTCAACTTTCTCCTTCATAACTAAGAGAAATCTCTTTTTGAGGAACCACTACACTGCCTATTCTCATTTTCAAATAGGAAATGTGAAAGACATCCTAGAGTCTTTGCTTGGTAGGAAATACCCCTAGAGATTCTCGCTCTTGCATCACCCTTGTTACAAAAACATAATTCTAAAATGTGTAGGCATATCATTGGGGTTCAACATAGAAGTCATCCAATATATTGAAATGATCAAGCCCAATATCTTGCCACTGAGAAATAGGATCAAAAACCACCTCTACAAGGTCACATAGTTCAATTGCTTCATTTTATATCCTTTGCAAAACACGTTTTTACTCATTGTTTATTTCCTAGATTAGGATAATTCTTTGAACATTTCTCTAAGGGGAAGCAACAGGTTGAGGAAAGGGGATTGCCAGTTTCTTGATACCTTTACTTGTTGTCTAGAAAGGATGGAAGTATTGGGTTGAAAGATATTAATATTTGAGGGATCATGTTAGTAGAAAAATGGGTTATTAGATCCATAAATAAAAATGTGACATGATAGTTACTTGTCTACAATTGCATATAAAATCTGACACGTGTACAAGGTATACTCAAGCAATATGAACTTTGCGTAATGAGATCAAATATTTTTAAATATATGGTTCATGTATAGTAGATATGACAACAATGGAGATTGGTTTCCCAATGATTGCATTGGGATTATGATGACTATCGTCAATACTAGAATATGTTATTGTTTTTTAAGGCTTAAACAACTATCTCATGGTCCAAGTCCTAGTGATTTAGTGCCCATAGTTTATGGGAAGGTTGCAAATGAGCATGTGGTGTCTTATATTGCTTTGTATGGGGAAAATCCCCCTTTACTTGTACATCATTTAAAAAGTGAAAACAATCTCTTGGGTACTAATCATCCACATTACATCTTCATTGCGTGTTTTTATCGTGGTATCAAATGAGGGTTTGACCCCTCAGCTATGTGAACATGCAACATTGGTGTCTATGGAAGTGAATATTACTACTTGTAACTACAAAGGAGCACTTGATTTTGCATGTGGTTTGTGCATGGAAAGTAAATTGGCTATTTCACTCTATCCAATTATATTACAAAGTCATTGTCAACTAGAGAGTGAAGATCATGAATGCAATTTTAATACCCTGCTACATGTTGTTGATTTACATGAAACTATGGTTGATGAACCATAGTGGTGTGATTTTTGTGGGTGGAAAGATTAAGACACAAGAACTACAAACTGCATAAAGAATATATGTGTAAAGTTTCTACTAAATGTATTAACATCATAGATTGTCACGCTTGTAAAACCTATTTCAGATCTATTGCACCACAAAAAGATATCACCCCGCCTCCTTACACCTATCAAGCTCATTTACTCTTTGATACAAAGTCCATGTGTTGTCTAGAAGAGTATTGACTAACAGAGGAAAATTATTGTACCGATAAGTACAACTATATACAAATATAGTGGAATATCCCATACACATATTTATACAAGAAAGCACTCACTAAACCCAAGATCCACCCATCTACTATGGGTTCCAAACCATCTACACTCACCCAAAAGGTGGTCATTTAAGCCCACAAGAATAAAATGAAATATTTTAACATTCCCCTTGATGTTTATTTAATGAAAAATATATCACGACATTAGGACAAAAGATATTACATACCTTTGGAATTCTATAGTAAATCGACATTACACCTGCCCAAAAAGGATGGTACTTGTACATAGAATCACTTTGGACTTTCTCAATGAAAAAGGGAAATTTGGGTTGATTCTTATGATTGCAATAAAGCGCTTGGAGAAATAAAAATTTTATACTTGGTGAGAATTGTGGGACAAGGATGCACAACTATTAGTAAATTGGAATTACATCTATTAGACAAAGATGGAACTTGTTCATAGAATCACTTTGGAATTTCTCAAAGAAAAAGGGAAATTTGGGATGATTCCTATCATTGCATGAAATTTATTGGGGAAGTAAGAATTGCATGCCAGGTGAGAATTGTGGGACAAGGATGCAACTATTTGGTTATCCTATACAAATCTTAGTCAGCCTCAACATCAGGTTATTGACCTACATTTACTATAATTTGCAAGATGATCCTTGATGAATAATTGTTTTAGTTAAATTTGAATGCTCAAGGCCACACCGTTCTCTAAAAATGACTTCAAAATGTTCTAACATGGTGGGTTAGGAGGTGCATGGTATCTAAAAGTCTCACAAGTACTTTGGTGGTTGGTCATTCATTATTAATAGGCTAGAGCTACATCACACAAGATTTAAACTTTAAAGATAGATGTTAATGTAATGTGGAATTGCAAAGTTGCCAAATCATTTTGGGCTTGGGTTATATTGTTCTTTCTCTTTTTCCTCTTCAACAAAAAGATGTTTAGGGACAAAGGGATGATCTAACAACTAGTTTCGAGTATGTAAGATGCGATCTGACTGAAAATAATGTCTTTCTTGTAGAGACAATGTTGTAGAGAAACTTCTCATAAGGAGAATGCTTAGTTCAACAAGGGAACAATTTATACACTTAAATCGGATACAACTAGAACAATCAGGATTTTAGATAAAATCTCTATCTTTAGAAAGAATATTTATTCTCTTCAAGTTGGATCCAAATCCAACATAAAATGATCTTGCACGATTTCTCTTTGGCTGCCATTTTGCTCCTAGATATGAATATGTTAATGTAAGTGTATATATTGATTTACTATGAACCGACATTAGAGGAAATTTGGGGTCTAAAATGGGCCTTATAAGAAAATGAGCCAACAATAAATTCTTATGAGTTGGAATTCAAGAACCAATAGAATTTCAATCAAATGAGTTAACCATAATGGTTAACTTGACATATTTGTCATAAAAAAACTACTTCTTTTAGGTCATATTTTCAACATATCTCCTTGTTTTTCACTCAAATTTCGAGCAGGAGGGCTTGTTGGATGCGAAATTAAATTATGCATCCAACGAGTACCCACACTGCATACTTTTGCTGGACCCTTCTACCTAAAAAACAAGAAGTACCTGAAAAAATATGATGATGATGATGTCATCATCACATTTTTTCAAGTATTTCTTATTTTTGAGGTAGCAAGATCCGTCAAAAGTGTGCAATGTGGGTACTCATTGGATTTAGAATTTAATTCCACATCCAACAATCTCTCCCGCTCGAAATTTGAGTGAAAACACAGGGAGATATGTTGAAAATATGAACAAAAAAGTAGTTTTTTTCTTTCTTCCTCCAAACTTAATAAATATTACTTAATTATTTTTGATATTATTTTATTATTTTCCTTAGGAGGCCCATTTTAGGCCTCAAATTTCCTCTAATGGTATCACATATAACAAATTAAATGGATGTCAAATTTCATCAAGAACCTATTCCAAGGTCTTGCTTAATAACTTCATTTACTTCTCATCACCTGATGAAGCTTAATTTTACAATGACTAAACAATATTGCATGTCATGATATACATCCTGATGCTTGACACTTCAATAGATCAAGATATATTAGTCCTACCCATGTGTATGACACTCCAACACTCCATTCTATCTTCTAGTTGTGAATAAGACAAACATAAGAAAAAACCTATGTTAAACATATTTAGTATCAAGAAATTCAATTCCTAAAGATGTCAAAGTATTGTTTTTTTCTTTATGTCACATATGTTATTTCATAATGTATGATTAAAGACCAAATATGTGAAAGATTTCTTACCCTTTCTTTGTTTCAATGTATATGTTGAAGTCAATGTTGGGATCACAATCCAGCATGAAGGATGGAACATGGAGTTGTCATGTTTGCATTAGAAGAAACCGATTAACATCATAAAATTTATAGTAGCAATAGAATCCAAACTGTTTATGAATCTTCCATAGATCGGTATTTGTCTTACCTTCTGAATATTGGCATGTACATGTTCTCCTTGAAAAATAAATGTGTGATTCTTGATATTAGGGTGTAGATTCCTACTGATATCAAGAAGTAATTGGATCACATACAACAAACTATGATTTCCACATTGAGAAGGGAACAGATCACTCTCATGATTTTCATGAAACCCTTTGTTCAAACCCTCTGGAGGCATATGATATCCATATGTTATAGACCTTATAAGCAAGAGGCATTAAATCCTATAATAAAGAACAAAAATGGCTAAGAAAAAAATTAAAATGTTTGCTTCCCATTTCTCAGTGCACATATTGATTTGTAACACATTTTAGGGTGAGAATATCATATACAATGACCATCAAAAGATAATTACCATCAAACTATGAAGGAGAGAATGACAACTAGAATAAACAAATAACAACTATCCTTACAATAAACTTGGACATCTTTTTTCTTATGAGATATGGAAAGAATTGCAGTTGGAATAAACAAGAAACAACTATCCTTACCTTGTTGTCCACCAATACAAAAAGCACTTGAGGTACCCTAACAAAGGAGAACCTCCAAACATGCATAAGGGTATATTCCTATAAAATGAAGAATACAAGTTTTCAACGAGCTAAAATCAACAAGAATGATACATCGCTATCACTTCCATCCATAAGCACAAAGTTAATCATAGAGATACAACCCACAATAAAAATTCTTCCCTCATAACACATTTCATACAAGAAAATTCCAACATTTATATTCAACAATATCAGCTTCAAGAATCAAACCAATATGCCTACTTTGCCAACAAATTTCTTTCCCTTAATTTGTTGTTGATGTAGTGATGCCATTTCACATCTTGTCTTGTATCATGTATTTCAAATTTGTCATATAACACAACCACACTAGGGGATACTGGTGATAAAAAGTCAATAATTGCATATCTAATTTTTTCTCACTTTGTTTTGGTGTTGGTATCATAGAAATGACCTTGACCAATACTTTACTGAAAAATGGTAAGAAATCTGGAAAAACCTATTTGGATTCTAATATATTTACTATTTTGTACAATTAGCTAAAGACAAAACTAGTGTCACATAATAGGATACGTTTGTGAATCTGTGATGGAATTTACCAAACTACTTATGTTTTGGCAATCTACAGTGTCTTTCTTATTGAACATAAATTTAGGTAGACATTTTAAAATAAAAGTTGGGTTCGTATATTTGGGTGTTTGTGTATCTTGTTTCACCTATGAGTCTTACTTTTTAAATACTTCTTTAAGATTTATAGTCTTGTTTATGTATTATTAAAGAGTTGGTAAATAAATCCTCTTTAAAAAGATTCATTTTAAAATCCTCACATTTTCATAGCACTACATATTAGTATTTTGATATACTACCTCCTATTTATTACCTCTCTAAATATTTATGTTTTTACTTTGGGAATCTTGAGGGTAATTCAGGAAACATTCTCCACTTCCTTTATAAATGTCTACTAAATTTCTATCGTAGTACCTTGGAATGAATACCATTTCCTTTTTCTTCCTCTCAATCATTCATTCCTTCTAATAGAGGGACTTTCAAAACCTACATGGCCAATGAAGTATGATTGATGACTGAACTCAACCAATGAACCTATCAAGCACTTCATCTAATTTTGTTTCACCCATGTTTGTAACCATTTCTATTTTATTGGCATACAATCTACTTAACAAAAAGGATGCTCTCGGTATCAGGCCTCATTAGACCCTTTGTGGTTTGTGGTCATTATCTATATGATGTCCACATTTACAAGATATTAATATAGTGACATATCTCTATGATGGGATTTAGTTCCACATTAGTACTTAATTCCTTGAAGCCTTCCTTCTTTAGGTATCTCCTCTGGTTAGTGAATGTTAAGGGAAGAGGTATTTCCTTGAAAAAATAATCAGGTTATTATGCTTAGAAATAATCTATAGAAACCAATGGGGCCGGTAAGCATATAGATGATAAAAAACAACTACATGAATCCCTAAGACATCTCCATCCTAGATGAAAAAGTTATACCCATGAAGTTAGTAATCTTGTCATTAAATGTTAAGCCATTAATGATGACACCTTACCCCATATAGTGTGGTGCATTACTCCTTATATTGTGGTTCATTACATACTATTTATGTTGTATTAGGTCTATTAGTGGGTCTATTAGTTTTTATTGTACACCTTTGTATCCTATAGATAGAAAGGATATATTCTCATTTTAGTCATCATTGTATCTTGTCTTGTCTTGTGTACTCAGTACATTGTGTAAGGAGGTTCCTCCCTCAAAGAGGATTGCTATTTATCTCTGTTCTTTATTTTTAAGGCATGGATTACTCTCTTCTTATCTATTTTTGCTCCTTTTATGGTATTTTCGGACTTAGTTGCATAACATTTGGAATCAAAGCTCTTTCCTCGAGACTGGCTTCTTCAAAATGTGTCATCTTGGAATTTTCGCTACAACTTTTTTTCTACAAGGATTCAAAGATCGAGACTAAAAAACCACTTTTGAAACAGACATAGATATCTCTAGTCCTAAATTCATATCCTGATACATTACATGTTAGGATATATTTTTTGAGGAATATAGGGTTTTTTACTGGTCCAAAACCTAGTCTAAAACAAGTGTTATAGGGAAAAAGGTCATAAATTAGGCATACAAGATCCAAATTGAGTGACACATTTGGAATCATAAATAGGATAGACCAAGGTATCTATGGTAGGGTTTTCAACTACAGAAATAAAATATTGGACACATGGAATACCGGACAAGTTCTCTCTTCTAGATAGGACAAAAACAAGTAGTGTTGAGATATTTGTAATAAAGTTTTATTGGAACATGGAAATTAGGCTAGACCTACAGAATTGGAAAGAGTACACATCAGGGTTCCACCTGCCAAATTTTCATACCAAGAGGAATCAAAATTCAAATTTTACCTAAGTTACAAGCGGACCATAAAACAATATTCTAATTAGGGTTTGAAAAAGGTATGTCATTTTGAATTTGAATAAATTTGAGTATAATGATATATTTGTGGTAACCCATAGGGTGTGATATATATTTATTGTTCAAAATTCCACCAAAATGAAGTGGAAAAATCACTCCCCACTCAAACCCCCAGAGGATTCATCCCTAACATACAATGAAATGGAAGAGATATATTTTAGAGTGTCCAAGTTGGAAGATATGATTAAAGGAAATGTGAAAATAGATGACTTAGTTAAATTGGAAAATAAGATGTATAGTAAAGAGGATGTTAAAGGGATGGATAGAAAATAAGATATTCAAGAAATGAAGGAATTGATGAAGGATATATAACATATCTTTATTCCTCATGTATATACTCAAGAAGAGGATAAGGAGGAAAATGAGACTTATTCCAGTCACGTCTTGAGAAAATTGAAAAAAAATTGGCGAGTAGGAAGTTTGAGTCCTCAAAAGTTGACGGTTCACTAAATCATCATGGGTTCAACTCAGGTCGAAGGAACTAATTTATCCCCAAGATTGACATGAGAAAATTTTATGGTAAGGATCCAATCACATGTATTTTTCAGATGGATAAATTCTTTGATCTACACCAGGTGCCAACTTTGCAAAAGGTAACTATTGCATCCTTTTATTTAGAACCTGATCAATTTGTATGGTACCAATGGATTTTTTACTGTAAAAATGACTCTATTATCTCTTGTTCTATATTCACAGAAGAATTTATTGCACATTATGGGGATATAAATAACAACACCTTCTTTAGCGAGTTGATAAATCTCAAGCAAAAATGTCCATTTATAGAGAACATCAAGCAATTTTAGCAGCTAAGTCTCAGAGTGAAGAATGTTTTAGAAGATAATTTGTTAGATCTCTTTATTGGAATCTTGAAGGATAACATTCAACATAAGGTGTGTCTCTTTGAACCATTGTCACTAGAGAAGGATTTCATGACGACAAGGAAGTTTGAAAGTAAAAATACGGCGATGACTACTAGAAATACCACCTCCGACACATACATAGAGAATAATGTTCCTTCTTCTAAACCAACAAAAAGGTTGACACCCCAAAAACCAGATGAAAGAAGAGAAAAATGATTATGCTTTACTTGTGAGAACAAGTATAGTAAGGGACATAAGTGCAGTGAGAAGAAGTTATTCTGCATAGATTGTGAAGAGGAAGAACCAAAAGAAGAGGAATAATCTCAAGATGAAGAAATAGAAGAGGCTACTTCAGAACAAATTACTCCCCCCATATCTTGTCATGCATTGTCTATAATTAAAACTCCTCAAACTCTCAATATCGAAGGATACATTGAAAAGAAGAAGGTAACAATGTTGATTGATTTCGGTAGTACTCATAATTTCATTCACTGTAAATTTGCCAAAGTTATTAATTGCTTTGTATATCTAGTATCGGAGTTCAAGTAATGATTACAGATGGGGGAACTATAAATTGCTCATGGAAATTCCATAATATCAATTTTGATATGGTGGAATAGGTATTGAATAGTCAAATAATTGTTATCTCAATGGGTGGTTCTAATTTTTTCTTAGGGGTCCAATTGTTATAATCATTGGGAATAATGGATTTTAATTTTCAAAAACTTTTCATGGGAAGGAAAAAAATTTCAGTTAAATGGTATCACAGGAAAGACAAGCAAGGTGATAAGCTCTAGGGGTATGAAAAAGTTGTTGAAAAAGGAACATCAAGGCGTAGTTGCACAATTATGCTCATTAGATGTTCAAACATCAAAGTTTTCTATCTCCCCAGATATCCAAAGGGTCATTATTAAGCATTCCAAGGTATTTGAAGATATTCCAAAATTTCTTCCACCTATTCGAGACTTTTATCATGCTATACACTTATTTCTAGGCAACATTCCTTGTAACATTAGACCTTACTATTATCCTTACGGACAAAAGAGTGAAATTGAGCATATGGTTGCTGAAATGTGAGAGGATATCATAATTAGGCCTATCCAAATTTCTTACTTTGTATCGATGGTAATGGTACCCAAGCCAGATGGATCATGGTGTATGTGTCCTGATTATAGACAACTCAACAAGAACACCATTAAAGATAAGTTTCCCATTCTTGTCATTGATCAATTGTTAGAAGAATTACATGAAGCAATTTTCTTTAGAAAGATGGATCTTTGTGTTGGGTATCATGATATTCGAATGAAGGATGAATACATCCCAAAAACAACATTTAGAAGTCATGAAGGTCACTATGAATTTTTGGTCATGTCATTTGGTCTCACAAATGCACCTTCCACATTTCAAGGTTTGATGAATTCTATTTTCAAGCCTTTCATTAGAAAATTTGTGTTGGTATTCTTTGATGATATACTAATATATAGCAAGTCTTGGGAAGAACATGTTTAACATGTTGACAGGGTGCTACAACTACTAAAGGAGCAACAACTGTATGCAAAACCATCAAAATGTTTATTTGGGTCATATTGTATCTCATTAAGGTGTTAAGGTAGACCCTAACAAAATTAAATCCATGATGGACTAGATAATTCCCAAAACCTTGAAGAATATTCAAGGATTCTTCGGTCTGATAGGGTACTATTGCAAGCTTGTTTGGAACTATGGAAGAATAGAAGCTCCTCTAACAACAATATTGAAAAAAGATGCATTTTCTTGGAATCCAAAATCAACTCAAGTTTTTTAACAACTCAAAGAGGAAATGTGTAAAGATCCCATTTTGGCAACACCAGATTTTACAAAAACCTTTATTGTGGAATGTGATGCTTTAGGAATGGATTTGGAGCTGTACTAATCCAAGAAGGAAACCCTCTTTCCTTCAAAAGTCATCCAATCATGGGAAAGAACTTAAAAAAACACATTTATGAGAAGGAAATGTTGGAAATACTACATTCCCTAAAGCAATGGCGCCCCTACCTTATAGGAAGACATTTCAAGGTTAGAACTGATCATGAAAGCCTTAAATAAGTCTTAGAACAAAGGCTATCTTCAAAAGAACAACAAAAATTGGTGACAAAGATGTTGGGATATGAATTTGAAATCATATACAAAAAGGGTAAGAAAAATGTTGTGGCATATGCACTCTCCAGGAAAGATGAGGATGTTGAAGCATTTCTCTATGCTATCTCCATCATCCAACATATTAGATAACTGAAGTAAGGGATCAATGGAAGAATGGTGAAGAAATATGGACATTCATTCAAAATTTGCAGTAGGATCCCAGTTCCTCTAATACATTTAGATGGAAAGACGTCTTTCTATGGTACAAGGATTGCTTATATCTTGGTAAGAATTCCCAACTCAAGCAAAAGATACTTTTGGAATTCCACTCCTCATTGATAGGAGAGCACTCGGGTTTCGTAAAAACCTACCATAGGGTAAAGAAATAATTTTTTTGGGATGGTTTTAAAATTGATGCTCAAAAATTTGTGACAAAATGTTTGGTTTGCCAACAAAATAAAGTGGAAACAATTATAACCCTAGGTCTACTATAACCACTTTCCATTCCAAGAAAAAGGTGGAAAAAGGTCTCGATGGATTTTATCGCACGTTTACCAAAGTATGAAGGAAAGAGTGTCATCATGGTGGTTGTTGATAGACTTACTAAATATGCACACCTCTATGCATTATCTCGCCCCTTCAAAGAAAGCATGGTTTCCAATGCTTTTATGGAGACAATACAAAAACTACATGGTACTACAAAAAATATAGTGAGCGACAAGGATCCCATTTTCACTAGAAGTTTTTGGATCGAATTATTTTCTTGCTTGGGTACTCAACTGGATCATAACTCATCTTATAATCCCCAATCCGATGGACAACCAAAGATTGTAAAAAACATTTGGAAGGGTATTTTTGATGTTTTGAAGTTGATAAACAAACACAATGGGTCAAGTGGTTACCCTTGGTAGAATGATGGTATAACACTTCCTTCCATGGATCAACAAAAATGACCCCATTTATGGAAATTTATGGCTATCATCCACCATCCATCGCATCTTCACTAAGAGATTCCTCTAAGGTTCAAGCAGTGGAATACCACATGAACCATCAACAAAAAATTCTTTAACTCTTAAAGGACAACCCAACTCTATCACAAAATCAGATGAAACAACAAGCATATAAACATTGTAATGAATGAAGCTTTGGTGTGGGGGATTGGGTGTTTTTAAGAATATAACCATACAAACAGATTTCCCTGGAGAACACCAAGAAGGATAATAAATTATTACCTAAATACTACGGTCCCTACAAGGTGATTGTTGGAGGAGCTAGTCGGTAAGCCGACTAAGTTGATAAGCCGACTAATTAGAGATTAGGTCGGCCACATAAGGTCATGTCAGTTAACCGAACCGAAAGGTAGTTATTTGTAACTATTTGTAAATCATATATATTAGACTGTTGAGCTAGATGAGAACTCGGTTTAGTTCTATGTTTTGTATGGACCCTTTCACTATAATATAATCTGTTATTCCACATATGTGTTCTTGTCTCTTGTCTCTGATATGTCTGTATGCTTTTAATTGTGTATTATTTGTAACCCTCTGTGAGCCGTGAGATTACAACATTGGTTCCATTACCAGTAGTACATATTTGAGATGAATACAAGCAGATGATATTAGAACAGGAGATTAAGGACTGGTGGGAGAGTAAGATAGCAAATTACTTGCAGAATTACATGAGGAGAAATAGATTAACGACTGCTTAAGCGAAGGAAATATTCTTTACTGAAACCCATGAGAAGTTTGTAGAATCGGTACCCCATCTTTTGAAGAAACTTCTGATTGAAAAAGCTGGAAGCGACTAAAGACCAATGGCTTCTAGAGAAACTAATTCGAGGGGGAATAACAAACCTGTCAGAGTGGTTTGAAAAGATCACAGATGAATTTTGCAAGGAGCAAGCTATAGAATAAAAAACCTGTCAGAGTGGTTTGAATACAAGCTATAGGAGCAAGCTATAGACCTTACTGAGCAGTTCATGTGCTCCTTACCGACCTTGCTGTTCAAATTCCTGATAGAAAAAGGAGTGGGTCATATCGTCGAACCTCGTCCATCACTACGCAAACCACCACAAAATTATAACTGGGTGGAGAAACAAAAGAAGTGGGAAAAATTCATTGCCAAAAGGGAGTGGGAATATTTCCTAAGAAAGTAAATAGAATTATCCAAGCTTTCTAAAGTGTCGGGTAGGCCATGCAGGGGTAGCTGGTCATATGTCGGGGTAAAGTAAACAGGATTCTAGTCAAATAACAAGAGATACCACCACCAGCGATGAAAAGTCAACCTAAGAAGGAAATTGAACGGACATTGACACATAAAGGTACGGTGGATTTACAGAAAATAGAGAAAGAGAAGAGGTTGAAAAGAAGAGAAGAAAGAAGAGAAAGAGCTATAGCATTGGAAAGAGGAATGAGTACTAGGGTGACAGACTAGGAAAGAAATCCGCCAGAGTTGGGTCATGACCGACAGGAAGAAGGCGTGGAGGAAGAGGCATCACCCATGGAAGAAGATTTGTGGATAGAGTAGCGAGAAGCTCTCCAAATAGAAGTTCTCAAAGAGGTAAGACCTCTATCTCCAACGAATCCGAGTACTAGAATGCAAGCCATTGTCGAAGAAGATTTAAGACTAAGAGCTGGTGAGTTTGGTATATGGAGCCGACTAGACGATGAAGTAAACGATGATAATAATTTAGTGATCCGTCGACCAGAGGAAGGAAATTGGGTCACACTTCAAGCGTACCCTTCCAACCGAAGTATCCACCTACTTTACCCGACACATGAAGGAGCACCCCCCCCCCCACCTTGCCAAATACAGCTTTGGAGAGTACAGAAAAGTCGAACCTGCAGACAAATAATTGCAGTTGGACATCGACAAGAGAAGTCGACCTCGACCGACTGCTTATTGGAGAAGAAATGACAAACAAAACAATCGACGGGAACGATAGTTTCGTCGATAACAGTTTTGCACAAAGAAATAAGAAAAACATTCCAGTACCCCCACCACCACCCCCACCGCCACCACCTCCTGAAGAAGACATCGACAACGAATCCGACATGGGTCATGGGTCAGTGCATATCCCTATATATGAGGGTGATGAAGATCCTAGACGACATTGGTTTGTCTGTCAGTCGACATGGCAGGAAAACCAGGTCACAGATGAAGATAAACAGATGGCATAGTTCACTGTTGCCTTGAGGAAAAGAGCACTAACATGGTATATGACCTTTTCTGAAAGAACCCCTCAATCAACTAAAGCAGAAATCAAAGCGCAATTTTTGTCATTCCTTAAAAATCCAGATGCAAAACATTTGGCAGCTAAGAAATAAAAAAAAACGTCACAAAAGCCAGCAGAATCTGTCTACGACTACGACAAACACTGGAAAGACCTCCTCGGCTAATTGGATTATGTAATTGATGAGCAATTATTAATCCATTGGTTTCTTGTAGGTATATCATAGAAAATTGCGTAGCACATAATCCTGGAGATGTTCAAAACATATGAAGATGCGCTTACTAAAGCGCTACAAGTAGAGATGGATGAAGACTTCCCAGTAGATCCCACGGATACTATACTGGAAGAACAGCTCAAGATTATGCAGAAATCATTAAAAGAGATAAAAATTAAGAGTCCAGACGTCTGGTGCATGAAATGCTCAATGAACGGACATTCAAAAGATAACTGTTGACAGGACATCAGCCGATAGGACGTTCAATTTGTGCAAATAAAGTGTTTTTGCGACATCTGCCAAGAACATGGAGAACACACAACAAAAGATTTCCCATTTAACATGAAAAATGGTAAAGCATCTTGGTGTGCTATCTGTGAAGTGAAAAGTCATGCTACGATTGACTGATACCTAAACTTAAAAAATCAACAAAACTACCAGGCAGTCTACCAGACAAAAAACAGTCGCGCAGAACAATGATTAGCGAAACCATGTGCAAACCAATCAGAATAATCAAAGGTACAAAGGTCGTCGATATGAGCCCTGTTTCGACAACCGACGTGGAGGATATGGAGGTCGAGGTTGATTCTCTGGGAATTGCGACAACCGACCACGTCGGCCCATCCAATGTTTCCCGTGCTACAAAGAATGTCACCGATATGCAGATTGTCCATACAAGGATAGAACTGACTTAAAATTATGTACTAGCTATGGAGTAGGGGATCACTCATTAGAGGATTGCCCTACTATGCTTGAAAAAATAAATAAAAAGAAAAATGTTAATGTCTTGTCGTGCATGAAAAAACATGATATAATCAATACAAAGAATCTGCATATAGTACCTCGTCAAGGGAAAAAAATTGGGAATGATAATCCATGAATAAGAAAAGTAAAAGAAAAGAATGGTTATCCTAACCCAGCTAAATAAAAACAACTGTATAAAGACGCATCAAATATATTTAAAGAATTTGCTCGACAAGAAGAAGCTGATGATAATCGATAAAGCACAGTTAAAGAACTAATACATTTAGTACAAACTGATAAAACGGTGTCTCAATTCATTGACCTTTTGTATAAAATAAAACACAACAACAATGTAGAAAAACAAAAAGAAAATATCTGCAGTCTAAACCAGAAGGACAAAAGTGATGCTGACCCACTTGTTGACCTAGAAATTGAAGGATACCATGCCTGACAAGTTGTGCTCGACTTCAGGTCACAAGTAAACATTATGACTCGAGACACTTGGGAACAATTGGGTAGACCTCGACTATACGAGTAAAAAATATACCTGAAATTAGCCGACCAAGGTCTAATTGAACCTATCGGAGTTTGGAGAGATGTCAACACAACCATAAAAGGAATATCGACCAAAGTCAACTTTGAAATTATTGACCCTAAGGAAGGATCCAGTTCCTTCCCAGCGTTAGTAGGTTGACCTTGGGGAAGAAAAATGAAAGCATCGATATCCTTAGACAAGGAAAGAATAAAACTAAAAGGGAATGGACAAAAATTAATAGTACCTATCCATCCATCCCAAGGAGAACCTTGGATAGAACCTATAGATGAAGAAGTCGAAATCTAACAACTATATCGGATACAAAACAATGAAGACTACACAGAACCTAATATCTATGGTGAACTTCACTTATGCAATTAGGATTCAATAGGATACAATTCAGACGCAGAATTATATGATTGGGAAGTCGAGAACTACGGAACACAAGCAAGAGGTTGCTGGACCATTCAAAAAGTGTAGAAGAAACCGGTCCAATAGTGCTTCTTGGTGTCCATCATCCCAAAAATATTTGAAAAGAAAACCAGGGAATATCCTACCCTAAAACCAGCAAATGTAAATATCACACAAATACCAAGGTACAAAGAAAGAGAATCACCAGTCATGCATATAGAACAAGTATCCAAAAACATTGGTGAACATGGCCGACTACAAAGCTTAGTGGAAACCTTCACAGGACAAGCTGCTAGATGGTGGGATACCCATCAATTAAGATTACAGACATGGACAATAGCTTCAACCTGCTTCATAGAAATATTTGGAGGACAAAAGTTAACCAATCAAGCCCAAATACCTATGTTCATCCAAGGGCAGGATCCAGAAGATCACATAAGAACATGTGAAAAAGAATGGAAAAGACTTGGGTATAAGGATGAACGTACATGGCCACACTTGTTTTCATCGACGGTATCTGACTTACCAAACAAATGGTACAAAATGGAAGAAGCTCGGGGTGAAACATTCCTATGGCATGAACTAAGAGAGAATTTTCTCAAAGATTTCAGCTTTATACCACAAGATGAAAACTTGGTCGAAACTGCAAAACAAATCAAGGCATTCATAGAACTGACCAAGAAGAAAACCCTAAAATACGACCTACCGACAATAAACTACAATAACATACAAACAAAGACAACACCACAATCGACAAGGATACAAATGGAAAATGAAAATCCAGAAGGGAAAAGCTTTCGATGGAAATCATACCATTCAGAAACAACAAAACCAATCCGCATAGTCAAAGTTGAGACAGTTGAAGACATCGACCGAATGACTGCAGCAAAATTTCCTGCCACATTCTCATAGTTTAAAGAAGGGAGCAGACAATCAATGAAGCAAAAGCACCAGAATGGTTAGATTCTAAAATCAAAACTAAAGAATTCGACATCTCAAATGACGATCGATAAAAAATGGCAAAAATTGGAGACTACTGGAATGAAGAACAAACAACAGAAATAGTAAACTTACTAAAAGAATTTCAGGATGTCTTCACTAGAGACTACAAATATCTCAAAGGACTAGTCCATGAAATGGGTTAAATTAAGATCGACATCAAATCTGATGTCTAACCTGTAAAGAAAAGGCCATATAAATTGGCTCATAAGTACAAAGAGATAGTCAAGAAAGAGATTGATAATATGCTTGCATAAGGAATTATCTACCCTATTGACCAATCAGAATGGGCAAGTCCAATGTTTGTTCAACCAAAGAAACATGATCCAACCAAGCTAAGGATCTGTGTCGACTTCAGAGACCTCAATAAAGTTACATTAACAGACCCATTTCCAACTCCTTATGCAGATGAAATCTTAAATGAGGTCGTAGGACATGAATGCTACTCATTCATAGATGGATTCTCGGGTTATAACCAAGTACCAATAGCCAAAGAAGATCAGAAAAAGACAACATTCGTATGTGAATTTGGCTCATTTGCTTACAGGGTTATGCTTTTTGGATTAAAAAACGCACCTCCAGTATTTTCAAGAATTGTGGTCAAAACATTTCAGGAATATATTTACAAAACAATGGCAGTATATTTCGATGATTGGACAATATACTCTATGTTAAAAGATCACTGTAAATGGCTAAGGCTCATGCTGGAATGATGGCGACGAATCTATCTAGCTCTGAACATCAAGAAGTGCATATTTATGACCCCTATAGGGATACTAGTAGGACACATTGTCTGCAAAGAAGGAATTAAGGTCGACTACACAAAAATAAGCATTATCCTCGACTTAAAACCACCAGTGAACCCAAAACAAGTCAGGGTACTACTTGGTCATACAGGATATTATAGGAAATTCATAAGATACTATTCATATATGACCTATCCACTGGAGGAACTGCTAAGAGAAGATCAGGAGTTCGACTGAACAAAGGAATGCAACATATCATTTGAAACACTAAAAAGGAAGCTAGTCGAAGCACCGATTCTAAGATTTCCAAACAGGTTAACCAAATTCCATGTACACATCGATGCATTAGACCTAGTAATAGGAGCAATCCTAACTCAACTAGGGGACGATGGAATGGACTACCCTATAGTTTACAGTAGCAGAAAATTAAATAAAGCAGAAAGAAACTACTCGACAATGGAGAGAGAAGCACTAGGAATGGTCTTTGCACTACAGAAGTATTGAAATTATCTATTAGACAATCAGTTTATCTTTTATACCGACCACCAAGCACTAAAATACCTCATAAATAAGCCCTAACACCATGGGATAATTTGTCGATGGATACTTCTATTCTAAGAATTCGAATTCAAAGTCATTGTTAGACCAGGAAAGTTAAATGTCGGACCCGACCACTTATCACGAATCGACACAGGAGAGGAACTGATAGGAGTCGAAGACAACCTACCAGATGCAAATTTATTTCGAATAGAAGCAGTTTCGACAGAATTAGAGGAAATAGTTCAGTTCTTAGAAGATGGACAAGCACCAGAAGGCATGAGTGCGAAGAAGAAACAAATCTTAGCCATGAAAGATGCACCATATAGCCTCATAAATGTATTCTTATATAAAATGGGCCTGGATGAAATCCTCAAAATATGTGTACTAGAACATGAAAGAAATAATATTATGTATGAAGCACATTATGGATCGGCGGGAGGAAATTTTCAACCAGACAAAACCGCCAAGAAAATCCAACAGTTAGGTTTATCGTGGCCGACACTTCACAAAGACTATAAAAAGTTCGTGAGCCAATGTGACATATGTCAATGACTGGGTTGACCTCTGCCTAGTACAAAAATGCCCTTAATATTAGTAAACCCAAGTTTGACATTTTAAATTTGGGCCATTGACTTCATAGGACCATTCCCCATACCAGCAAAAAGAACAGGTGTAAGGTACACAATAATTGCAGTAGAGTATGTAACCAAGTGGGAAGAAGCAGAACCAGTCGACACATGTTCCAATGAGATAGCTGCTAAATTTATCTATGGAAATATCATTACTAGGTTTGGATGTCCAATAACCCTAATCAACGACCAAGGGTCACACTTTATTAATAAAACCATTAAAACACTAACAGATCAATTCCAAATTGACCACCGACGTAGTACAGCTTATCACCCTCAGTCGAATGGAGCAATTGAGGCATTCAACAAAACATTAACAAAATGCCTAATTTTTTTTTATAACACCAACAAAGACGACTGGGATGAGAAGATACTTGTGGTACTATGGGCTTATAGAACAACATACAGACGTTCGACATACCAAACACCGTTCCGACTAGTCTATGGACAAGAAATAGTTGTTCCACTACATTTTCGACAACAAACACCTATTATAGCAGAAATTTTACATGTCAATGTCAAATAGGGAAGGAAGGACCGATTGATGTAATTAAGCAAGATTGAAGAACACTGACTGATCGCTTTACAACACCAAGAAATTCAAAAATAACAACAGAAGGAATGGCACAATCGTAATATCAAAAACAAAAACCTGTCGGTAGGGGACCTTTCCCTACTACACAACAGTCGAGTAAAAGGAAAATAAAAAAAGCTACATATAAAATGGATGGGACCCTATGTGATTGAAGAGATTCATGCCAATGGATCAGGCCGACTAAGGATGTTACAAGGAATAGTATTTTGGAAACTTGTTTCTGGTGCTTGACTAAAGCGGTACAAAAATTAAAACAAGTTTAGAAAAAAAAAGCATATAACGACCATAACAGTTAGATAAAAACTATAAAAATCTCAAAAAAAATCTAAAATAAACAAAACAGAACCAACACCCATAAACCAGGATGTCAGGAAATCAACGCTTCAATAGCCGACATCACATCCATCGACATACTACCATCTACCACTCACATGATCGACATCGACCAACGACCCAGAAGGTCACATCACGCCTTCATGACTACGAGTGCAAAAATCAAAGCACCATTAATGCAAACTCAAGTGACCGCGCTGGACCATCACTTCTGCCATTAATACACCCATCGACAGAAACGTCAAATGACCCACCTATAAATACCAGACCAGAAAAGGATCATTTACAGTATTTTGAACAGAGAGAGAAATTTAGCAAATAGAAAACTGATAACCGAGAATCCCTAAGTAAAGTCGAACAAAAAACCGACAAGATGGCACCAAAACAAACCAGAGCCGCAACAAAGACTAAGGAACTAGAAACTGCTGAAACCCCACTACTGAGAAGGTTAAGAAACATAAAGAACACCAAGGTTTAAGAGACTTCATGGGTGAAGACATGGGCCAAGATCAAGGAATGGGCCTATGTCGACAAGAAACCAACCTAAGCTGCATAGAAGGTAAACCGCAGTTCTATCATGAACTACATGAACACACCGTTCATGGCAAGTTTTGGAGGTACACAAGAAACGACAGTCAAATTCATTATAAGCTGACACCACATCTGCAGATTCTACTTCGACAAACCAGTCGAGATCTCTGGCGAAGTGATATACAAACTAACTGGTCTATACAACCAAGGAGACCCAGTACCGGTCGGCATAAAAGAAGGGCTGGTAGAGTGACTGACTGGAACACCATCGGGAAAGAACTCCAAAGGACTAATGATTAGCCAAATACAAGCCCGAAGACCACAAATTGTGGCTAAAATAATAGCAACAGGGCTTACACCCACAGGTCGAGGAAGCGACCTAAAATTAGACATGCTAGAAGCAGTGGATACCATTGCCGACATGGGAAAAGTCTACAGATGGGCTGAGTATGTCGTCGACATGCTCAAAGGAATCTATGAGAAATGCTAGGAGTCGGGAGGGATTATAAGGTTCCCATCCCTTATAATATGGATAGTAATGTACTACTTGTGCCCAGTCGAGGACAAACAATTCCAAGAACCCACAAAGTTCCATATGTGGAGATTCAAACCATTTTCCCAGACTGGAACACTTAAGGAATTGGAAAATGAGAAGGTATTGTTGGAAAACTGGTTCCAATAGCTCAAACTTCAGACAACCAGATGGAGGGTGCCCTAGAACATCCGATGAAGTATGCCCAAAACCGCGCACATACAGCTGGAACTTGATGGTACTGCGGTGTGATATATGTAGGGTGCCAAGGAAAAAGCAAAGACTTTTGACTACTATCCAACAGTCGAAGAGATCTTCTGTGAGCTAGCTCTACAGTTTGGCACAAAACTGTCGATACCAGCAAAAGCTAAGGAAGCAACCTTACCGATAGAAGAACC
The DNA here is from genome assembly GCA_001517045.1 of Pseudotsuga menziesii. NCBI lineage: Eukaryota > Viridiplantae > Streptophyta > Pinopsida > Pinales > Pinaceae > Pseudotsuga > Pseudotsuga menziesii. Next base: position 36,194 of record LPNX010735792.1, read on the forward strand.
ACTCATAGGCCAAGAAAAAGAAGAATATTATGAACTCTGACTACACATCAGCACCTTCATGTTAGAGGAAACCCCAACAGAGGATACCAACTGGCTGCAAATCACAATCATACCGTCGACAGCCCAAAGGGAAGGGACACAGACATAACAACATGTAGCCATTCCAGCTGAGAAAAGTGTCAGCCCAGCACAACAAGAGGAGGAAGGGGACGAACTGGGAGATATTGAGTCCAACAACCCTGAGTACGAAATAACCAAAGAAAAAATAAAAAATCTAGCAAAGGAGATAGCAGCAGTAAGGAAGAAATCCACTGAGATAAAAGGAAAGGGGAAGCGCAAGCTAATCCTTTCCGAATCAAACAATGAAGAGGAACTGTTAGCTACCGCGGTCGATATCATCGAAGACACCGTAGAAAACAAAGTTTCGATTGAGGCACAGTTCAAGAAATTTGTTGAAGCAGCAGCATGACAAGGTCGGCCAAAGAAGGAAAAAAGTACACACACCTCGACGGTCGAAAATGTTGTCGACCCAGTATTAACACCTCCACCCCTGTCTTTGACTCAAATCACACAGGAAGAAATTCCAAAGCTTCCTTCCATAAGCCCAGTCGACATATGCAAGAATTCTATGCCGAAAACCATGAAGGAGAGGTTCGACCGAGACAGAGACTTCTAGGCATACATTGAAAAACTGCTTGAGTTGCTTACTTCTGTATAGAAGATCACCACCAAGTGCCCACTGTTTGAAGCTAGTGGATCAAGACAGCTTGCTCCTTTACAACTTGGCCAAATACCCTAGAAGCTGAGGTCTGTGGGAGTTTTGTAATCAGCTTTTGTGAGGAACCCCGACAAGATAGCTCAAGTTGTAGCAAGTCAGACCTCATCCTTCACCCCAACTGACATCGCACCTCCTCCACCAGCCAATGAGCCAGCTAGAAATGAGGAAGAAGAGAACATGGAAGAAATCAATTGAGAAATCGATGACTTGTTCTCCGACATCCCGGAGGGTTCACCCCCACAAATTGAGAACCCGACATTCGACCACATCCCCACCACACCAATCATACCCGACCATTCACCATCACCACCACCCCTCAACCCAGAACCTACAACCGAACCATCTGCACCTGAACCACCTTTGCTGCAACCATCAGTACCAACAACATTTGTATCTGATCCCTTTGCACAAAATCCACCAGATACACACCCAGCTGCAGAACTCATCCTGTAGACCCAACCAGAAGTCCCCCTAACCACTGTAGTCCAGCAACTAGACAATCCACTGCCAAAAAATCAACCACCGAAAAATCTGACTCTTACAGGTGCATAAGTACAGCAACAAGCTAGGCAAAAGCATAAGAGGAAGAGGGACAAAAAGAAGAGGGACCATAAATCCCAAGTGGCGATGGTCCACATTAGCCAACTTGGGTTGACCACTATAGTTGATGCAACAAAGCTGAAGGATGGGAGTTGGGACAACTATTGGAAACCCTAGCTATCGAAGCAAAAACAAGGAGCCAGACTAGATGCAAGGAGCTTGACGAGAATGAAAGGGAACAAGTCGAGTTCCTAATAAAATGCAAAAAACTTATGTAATCTGTGATACCAGGATCAACAGAGGTCGACACCGACAAGCCACTAGAAAAATCCTATCAGCTATTTGAAAGTGTGGTGTCGGCACTACAGACACAGCTGCAAAACACAAGAGAAGAGAAAAAAGAAGAAATAGCTCGACTACTGATGCAGCAGCACACAACCTTCTCCGAAGCTTACAAAGTGCTTCAAGATCACATAGAGGAGTCTGTCATAACAGAAGGGGTACTATGAGACTGGCCTGCTTATTACGGGCAAGTCTTCCAGCAGACTCGATAGACTAGAAAATAAATTCAAGCACTAGAGAAAAGAAAGAGCACGGAAGAAGCATTGAGAAGCACTGTCGAAGATGAAATCATGCTCGAAATAGCCAAACTGCAGAAGCTCGGACGACAAGCACACCAGTGGGTGCAACAAGAAATCTTGAGCTTGGACAAATTAGACATCATCTGTCTGCATATGAAAAGAATTCTGGAGACGGCAAAAGAGAAGGACTAGTTTAGGGGTCCTGACATGGAAATGATAGCAGACCTTTCCATTCAAGCGAAGATGTCGACACTCTCAAGCGTTACAACATTAACCATCGACATCCAGAAAGTACTGCAAAATTGGACGGAATTCCAACATTAGCTAGCCGGAACAATAGAAGCAATTGTGGAAGTCTGTGTACAGAAACGAACAACTATCCGACTTCACAGGCCATGAAATTCAAACAAAGAAATAAACTACTTTAGACAGGAAATATATTTTTGAGTACCTCCCCTGTCTCTTCGGGATGAAGAATAGTTTTGTTCATGGGGGAGATGTTGGAGGAGCTAGTCAGTAAGTCGACTAAGTTGATAAGCCGACTAAGTTGATAAGCCGACTTAGTCTATCAACTGACTAATTAAAGATTAGGTCGGCCACATAAGGTCGTGTCGGTTAACTGAACCGACAGGTAGTTATTTGTAACTGTTTGTAAATCATATATATTAGGCTGTTGAACTAGATGAGAACTCGGTTCAGTTCTATGTTTTGTATGGAACCTTTCACTATAATATAATATGTTATTCCACATATGTGTTCTTGTCTCTTGTCTCTGATATGTCTGTATGCTTTTAAATGTGTATTAATGGTAACCCTCTATGAGCCATGAGATTACATCAATGATACAAAATATAGGCAATATGGCCTACAAATTGGAACTATTTACATCTTCATGAGTCCATCCAGGTTTCCATGTTTCTTGTTTAAAGAAGGTAATCAGTGACAGGCTACCAGTTCAAATGATATTACCAGATCTTGATAGGGAAGGAAAAATCATCTTGGAGCATGAAGAAATCACTGAAATAAGAACCAAAAAGCTATGAAATCAATCAATTCCAGAGTATCTCACTAAATGGAAGAACTTACCCACAAAAGATTCAACATGGGAAGATGATTCCTTTATACAACAAAATCTAGAACTACTTCAGTGTTGAGGCCACATTTATCTATCTATTCACATCATTACTTGCGCACGTAAAAATCCCTACTCGTCGATCAAATGATAGGTAAGCCCTTAATGATGGAACAATGATCCCTTATAGTGTGGCACATTACCCCCTATATTGTGGTTCATTACATATTATTTATGTCAGCTTGGGTCTATTAGTGGTTCTATTAGTTTTTATTATACACTATTGTCTCCTATATATAGGAAGGATATATTTCTATTTTAGTCACTATTCTATCTTTCCTTATCTTGTGTACTCAGTACATTGTTTAAGGAGGTTCCTCCCTTGAAGAGGATTGTTATTTATCTATGTTATTAATTGTTCAGGCATGGATTACTCTCACCCAAATGCAGGTGGTAACTTTTCCCATAGGATGCATGGGACCAGTGACCCAAAATAAAAAATGTCCCCTGATGCCACATTAATGTTGACGACTTCCCTATTTCCCAAAAAACGAGGTCATTCAAGGTTGTTTATGAGAGTTGAAATTCCTCTTGTCACTCTATACCCCGCTCCTATGAGCTCTTGGTGATAGTTGGTTGTGCTAGTTTCCATCCTCAGGATCATGTTCTCCCTGCCAATTTCCAGTTCCTTCTCCACTGTGCGTCTTCAGTTCACTTGAATATGTCTCCCGGATTGTGAGACAAACCACATCGTGGGTGTGTAGGATGTGAAATTCCATTGAAAGGGCTAGAAATATCTCTACAATTGTAAACAGTGAAGGTTTTGATGTTGAAATTACTGACCATCTGCGTCAGCTTATGAACAATTGGGAGGATGAACTCCTGGGATCTCCCTCCATGGTCAACAGAATAGTTCTATGTAGACACAAATTCTAGGTGGTGGAGAACCTCCTGGTCAAGATCGTTCTTCACCTTACGGGTACTGAAACTGATCCTCTGGAGTCTTCTTCGATTCCTCTTGTGACACCTATTGATACTGAGAAAATGCTACCTCCCGCTCTGAGTAATGTCTTTGTGGCTCATGAGGGCAAATAATCCACCACTATTTCCTCGTAATATAAGAAAATTGAACTGCTTCCAATTAAGAAGAATCCCTCCAGCACCAGCGAGTCGAGTAGCGAAGAGAACACCAACAACGAATCCGATTGAAAGTCAACCAAAAGCGCACTCACATATTGGCTTTGGATTTGGTGTTCCCATTGAGTAGGAGAGCCCTTCAAAGAACTGAGTTCATGTTCCTGGGGTTTTGTTTTATTTTAATATGGTCAATCTGGGTCTAGCTTTCATAGTTTTTTTCAGCATCAAAACACATTTTTTTGTTTCAACACTGTTTATATTGCTCTTAGTATGATCCGTTTCCCTACTATAGGGAGGATGTGTTTGATGTTAAAGGACCGATTTCTTGAGAGGGGAAGGATTTAATCTTTACTCTGCTACACTCAGTTCATAGAAATTCCATCATGACTTGTATTTTTTCTTGTACTATTATTTTGAATCAATAGATTAGACTCTGAACTTACAAAAAAAGGAACGAATTACTCTCTTCTTATCTATTTCTGCTCTTTTAGGCTATTTATAGGGCTTGGTTGCATAACATTAAATATGTGATACAAGAAGGTCTAGTATTTTGAGGTTACTATCAAGTGTGCGGTCCATCTAATCCTATGTCGAATCTATTGTTTGTTGTATATGACTATGAGGTCCACATCAAATCTTGGATAATATTATCATTTTCTTTCGTTAATCTTTTGTTATTCAGAATCATTCTTTGTTTATGAATTCATATAATATAGAACATACATGGATGGCATATAGTCTAAATATTTTTTTTAAATAAAGTTTAAAAATTTCTCAATAAATAACTTGAAAACTATTATGATCTCGTCATCTGAATGTTGGACATTTATCTTGACTTAGATAGTGTCAAATTTACACTGGGAGCATTATGTGATGTTGTCATAAGCCAGGGCAGGATACAAAGTGAAGAAAAGTGATTGGAGATATCTTATGGCTTACCAGTAGAAATATAAGCAACATGCCTCTATGGGGATTAGTTGAGGATTCAACAAATTTTGGAAATTTTCCTAATGAATGCAATACAAATCACACCAGTAGAAAAATGGGTTCAAATAAAAGTCAGATCAACTAAAAGGCACTTGGATGGTGGTGCATATGTCATACCTCTAGAATTCAGGTATGAAGTTTTTCATTTCTTTTATGGAGAAGGTATTGATATGTAGTTACATTTTGGCACATTTTGTTCTCTTTCTCATATTCTAGTCGCAGAATGGAAAATATGCCTGATAATATTGCTTCACATTTTCAATTTTCATGTTAGAATTAAGATGCCACGCCATATGTAATATTATGTAGAATGTATGGAAGATTAAAAATCATTTTTCTTTTGTTCTTCAAAAATGTAAGATTTTAAGTTTTTCCAATATGCCCTTATGGTTTCTACATTCATAATCCCTTGCCGTCCTTTTTCACACATGGTTATAACAACGTTTTATGTTGGTTTGTATCTTAGACATTAGAAGCAGGAAAAAGTTTTCACATCATGGAATTACATTGCAAGAAGGTTGTATTTATGGTGATATTGTTCACAGGAATGTATGAATCCATTGAAAACCAAAATTTGCTGTTGCACAAACTACTCCATGCCCAAGTGAGTTGTATTTTAGTTGGACCCAAGGAATGAAACTAACGTGCATTGAATAATTTTTTTTTTAAAGAATGGTGATTTTGGTATGTTTTCAAGGTTACTCCTCTAGGCCTTAGGTTTCTAGAAAACCTGGTGCAACAGATGCTCTATCTCGACCCATATATGTCTCAAGATGGTTTGGGATTGCTCATTTGTTGGAATCTAGTAAGACTTATGGGTGGTGATGAATAATACCTTCTAGGAGGAGGAACATAATACTTTATTGTTTTTGTGGAGCTTTCATATGGTCAAATTAACAACACCTAGAACATTCTCATTCAATACAAAGAGATATCATGTTCCAATTTGGTATTGGTTGAACTTGAGCAATTGAAAGGACAAATAATAACCCTTTAGTATGTTTGAGTTGAAACAACCTAAGAGGAGTTTTCACTTCTGGGAATAAGAATGGGAATGTTGTAAACAACTTGTGTATGTTTAAATATTCCTTCATGTGGGTATAAAATCTATTAGTGGAAAGGTACCTAATGCACATATCTTTCTTGTAAAATAAACATTTCCTTTTCCAGAAGAGGTATTAAACTACTTGTCTTGCTAGGTTCAAGTGCATTGTATGTGCACATTTTTAGAAATAAATAGGCATTGTATAAGCTTAAACTATTGTGATTATGGATCAGTTATAAAATAGTCTTTTTATATAACAAATCGCCTCCTCCCTCTTTCCAAAATTTCATCCATAATTACCATGAACTACTTAGGGTCACCCTTCACCATTACCATGAACTAGCAAGTGAGCCCCCAAAATGAAAGGTTTGAATATGTATTCACACTCTCAACCTTAAATGAATCAACATTTTTTTCATAGTTCTTCAGTATTACGCAACAATTTTTGTGAGGAATAGAATCTTGGTAGGGACTATAGAAACACCCCACTTTCCTTATTACGCCACAAACCCAATCCAACATATTGACGCTTGTGTGGTTCAATAGAATCATTGGAGGTGGGGTGTAGGTCACTTCTCTTGAGGAATATAACCTTTATGGAGGTTGTAGCACCATCTCTCTTTCACTAAATCAATTTTCCTCTCATGGATTAAAAAAATAATTGATCTACAAATAATGTAGCAACATTGAATACATAGTGTTTGTGCTAAAGTTAACTCTAGACTGCAAGGGAGCCAAGCTTAACACATATTAAACTATAAGGCTTGAATAAAATCTGATTGGGTTTGGTTTGTAATAACAGAAGAGGAAATTGAAGGGTGGATGAATGACCAATACTCAAGAATCAAATAGGTACTGATAAGTATATACAAGGGATGGTAAACAAAGATGATATAAAAACATATGACTACAAACACTATATATCTATGAACCAGTTTGGAATTAGTTATATAACCACAAACACTTGGTTACATATCCAATAAATAAATACCTTTAAAATAGAAAAACATCCCATATAAAGGAAACACAAATACATGCATTTGTAATGAGAAACTAGAGATAGAGGCACTATATTTCATAAAATTCATCATAGAATGAATAAAAAACATTGAAACTGTATCTGTATTGATTAAAAATAAAAAAAATGGCTCATATAGTATTTTTCATCTTTCATATAGTCCTCAAAATACACTTACAGGGATATAAAAGAAACTTCAGATTGATAACTCAACCCTTTACAATCCAAGACACAACCTCTCGAATGGAACCTCTCCTCCTCCTATGAAAAAAACAATTCCTTTTATAGAGCATTACAAGATGTTAAGAATAAAATGAATCTTCAATATATCACAAGATATCTCGAGATCTTTGAAAATTTGGATCTTTTGGAATCAAATGCCCTTTGATCATGGAATTCGTTGCTCATTAAATGCAAAAACACTGCCTCAACTGATGCCTTGAAACTCGATTTGATTGATTGCATTTTTGGAAACTCGATATTTATTCTCTAATAAATAATTCTTTTTCACGTGATTATCTACCACCAGCAATCCCGTAATGCAGCGATCTGGGGATTTTTCTAGCAGTAGTTTTAAGAATATCATTCTATAAATGGCAATGAAACTTCTTTGATTCTTGGAAGTCGATGTTTGAATGGCAATCAGATCATAGATGGCCACAATAATCATCTTTAGCTGGCGATCTTTTTTGACTTCAAATCTCGAAAATTTGGTGATATAATAATGATAGTCTCCTGCTAGCAGATTTGAAACGTTCTCATAAATATTTACACCTAGCCCAATATAGCCAATTTGCAGCAATTTTCCCTTTATCTTTGTTTAAATACAATATTATTTCACACCGATCCCATGGTATCTCCATGATCCTTTTACTAGTAGTACGTCGAAGAATCCAGTAAGCCCACTTTCTGGCGGTTTTTCCATGATGATCCCCAACATATTTCAGGAAAACTGGCCGTGGTATTGTTCACCTTAACCAGCTGTCTGTAGTGGCATCAAAAATTTATTTCCTTCCTTCTAAACAACCTTCTGATGGACGAGCGGGAAATTTTCAGTATATTTTCTTCACGACGAGCTCACCAAATGGCATCTATTAATAAATGGAAATCTAGAAATTTGGTAGAGTTGGAAAATAATGCTTTTCCTCTGCTGGCTGCGATGGAAGTGGAGCCTGGAGCGATATCCTTCATAACGACACCTTTGGCTCCTTGGATGGTGCCTCTGTTCTTCATGCGATTCCTTTATGGATATTTTCTGTCTTAAAGTGAAACCCTTGGCCCCTACCAAACCCCATCTGGTTTTTGCTGGGTTTGGACGGGGTATCCGACTATGGCTTCCTCTGTGATACTCTCGGCGAAGTACCAGTTGAATTTTCTGGGGCGCGCTCTTCCTACTGTGTTTATCCTCCATCTTTTTCTGGCTACTTGGCTAGGGTTTACTGTTTTGGTCTCCTTTCTAGCCTGCAGGGTGGTTTGGGTGTGGACAGTCTCTTGGAGTCCCTCCCCTTAGTTGGGGGACTAGTACCAACCAAGGGTAAAAAAAGTGGGAAGTATTTCGCTTCAGACTGTCCGTGCTTAGTCATATTGGCTGGGTCCAAACTCCTCACGGGTTTCTGTTTTATTTTTATATGTTTTTCCCTGCAGGTTCCCCTGTCGGACCGGGTTGACTTTGATATCCTTGGTACCCCTGCGTTTTTTCTATTATCTTGCCTTATCATTATCTCTTTTCGCCTGCTTTGTCGGGTTCTCACATGATATTTCTTCATCATTTCGGCTTCTATCGCCATCATGGGGCACCCACGTTTCTTCCCTTACATGGTCTTTTTATTGTAAGGGGTATACACTCTGATTTGGTCTGCTCTCTCTGTATTTGGGATACGGTATTGACTTGGCTAATATTCCTCATCATGGGTCTGACTTTTACTGCTTCGCCCGGGTGACTGGGGTTTGTATTGGGTTACCCTTCTCCTTTCATTGTGCCTCTCATCCCTTTGTTAGACTAACCCACGATTGACCGGGTCCTCTGGTTCTGAGTGGTGGTGGTGTCCACTGGGTGTTTTTATTTGAGGTGAGGGCATCCCGCTGACACCCTTCCGTGGTCACTTGGCACTGTGTGGTACAGGTACCCACTTGGGGTTTATATTCCGGTCACCACCCTTGTGTACCCACTCTGGTAATATGCAGGGACCTACCATTGCCCCTCGTTGGCTCCAGAAGAGAAATGCTAAGTGCATCAAAGCCCGGGAGGGGCGTTACAGGTATGTACTTGGCCACGATATCTACATGGAGAGGGTATTTGCACTATGCTCACGTGCACTCATTGGCCGACTGGAATATGCTCGACTGAATAAATCAGAATGGATTGACTGGGCGACTGCCAACTGGAAGCCATTGATATATTACGTCCAAACGATCAGCTCACTATCTAGGGGATGGATCATCTTCGTCTTTCTTGAAGAAGCACAGTGCACCAAGATTCTAGAGGGCTTGTGGCGTGTGGGGACCGGTTCACTGGTTTTGGACCGATGGCATCCACGGTTTGACCTTCTAACTGAGCGGATTACTAAGCGACACCTATGGGTACTTTTACCACACCTCCCCTTTCCCTTATGGAATAAGCATGTATTGGAGGGCATCGCAAATACCATAGGAAGATATGTGGCTGTGGAAAACGATTTCAATTCGGTTTTTGATAAAAGGGTGGAAAAAGTCTTAGTGGAACTGGATATATCTTTGGGGTTTCCAGTTGATGTCGAGGTACTCTGCGGGGAACGGCTTATTGTCCAAAAGTTAGACTATCTCCATGTACCCTTCAGGTGTAATTTGTGCCATGACATTGGACATCTCCGTCGACATTGCACTCTCTTACGAACAAATCAGGGCGATTCTGGTTCAGATATCCATCAGTCCGCTGATAAAAATTATTGCTGCTCGCCACGGTCTCCCACAGGTACCCCAGATAAATCTTCCTTTCCTACTGTTCTAGTTTTAGAATCATTTCTTCATGATGTTGATGGACTTATTTTGTCGCATTCAAAGGACCCTCCTCCTGAACTGTCTCGACCACTTCTCTCTGTGAAGGAGACCTTTACCTCATCTCCGAGGAACATCACTGTCATGGAAAGGTCTGATGTTTTGTCTTTATCCCCCACCAATGATACCTTGACTTTTGTCTCCTCCCCTTCCTTTGTTACTCATGAGACTTCACACTCTTCACCGTTGACTAACTCTGGGCAAGAGGTTATACCCTCACGTGACTCTCCTCCCTTGGTACCTGTATCAGATCCCCCTTTTCCCATTTCACCGGTCTCGTCTCCACCTTCCCTGTACACTTCTACTTTCGGTGCCACTATTCCCCCACTCTCCTCATTAACGGACTTCCCACCTCTGGGAACTAGGAACCCTGTTTCTCTTCATTCCTCCCCACCCTCCAGTCCTACAAACTCTCTTTCCTTCTCTGACCCTATGCTCAAACACACCCTATCGATTTTTTCTGCCTCTACCCCCACCTCACCATCTACACTACCACTCAACTCCATTCGTTTCTCAAATGTCACTATCCGTAAGAATAAGAAAGGGAATAAGAAACTCTCGAACAATTCTCCACCTTATATCCCCCTTTCGGCTCGTTTAGATGCTGCTGAAGCCGCCATATCTACCCGGGGTCTTAGAGCACTGTCACCCCACAGCAACTCCCCATGAAAATCATTTCCCTCAATGTTCGAGGCCTTGGAGGCAAGGCAAAATTACATCGCCTCCACTCACTCTTCCACTCTCTTAGACCGGACATGATCCTTTTACAAGAAACCATGTGCAGTGCTTTTCTAGCCCTTTTTGCTTTCTCAAAGCTCTATCCCACTTGGGAGTTCTGCACTACTGATGCCATCGGCCTCTCTGGAGGTCTCCTCACTGCCTGGGACCCTCTAAAAGTCAGATGTCGTGCTTACAATACCTGTGTAGGTATCCTCCTGCACGCATCATTTAGAGGTCTTTCTTACCTGCTCTCTATCCTCAATGTATATGGTCCCTATAAAAATTGCGAATCATTCTGGGATTTGGCTCTATCCAGTGGTTTCCTCAACTCTCCCAACCTGATACTTGGCGGTGACCTTAACCTGATTTTACACACTACTGAGGTCTGGGGACACAACCCCTCATCGGATCCCCTCTCTGGGTATTTCACATCTCTTTTCAATGCCCTGGATTTATGGGACCTAGCCCCTGCTGTTGCTGGTCCAACGTGGCGTAATGGACGTTCAGGTACCGCTGGTATTAGCAAAAGACTGGACCGCTTTCTAATCTCGGGTGCCCTGATTCCCAGCCTGGGGACCCATAGAGTCTGGACCCACTGCTCTGACATATCTAACCACTATCCTATCATTTTCGAATGGGACAGACATAGTTCATCCTTTATTTTCCCTTTTAAGTTCAACAGGTCATGCCTAAATGATCAGGAATTTGTGTCCTGGGTTACTTCCTTTTGGCATCTTCCTTCACAGTCTGTCCATGATACTTCTTTGGACTCCCTCTTTCACAAGTTGCACTCACTCAAGACTGAATCCAAATCCTAGATCAAGAACAAGCAATCCTTTTTGGATAGGGACTTGAATACTTTTGAAAATTCCATTACATCTCTCCTTGCGAGCTCCACTAGTGGTTTATTATCTTCTAGTGATCTTGACCATCTTACTCTTCTTAGAACCAAAAGAAAGTCGATCCTGGATCACTCCCTTCTCACCTGGAAACTTAAGAGCAGGACTAAATGGAACCTGGAAGGTGACTCGAACACAAAGTACTTTCATATGATAGCATCTGGACGAAGGAACCAGAACACTATATGGTCCCTACAAGATGAGATGGGTATATAATATGAGGATGATTCATCACTCAAAGCTCTGGGGGAAGCTCACTTTGCTAACATCTTCAAAGATGATGGGGGTACTTGTCTTCTCCACCAACTTAAAGTCATTCTTCTCTACCCTAGGATGATTCCTTTGGATAGGGCTGATGACCTTACCTGTGGGGTTTTGCTCGGGGAAATAGAATCTGCTCTCAAGTCTTTTAAGAAAGATAGGAGTACAGGCCCAGATGGTTGGCCTGTTGAGTTCTACCTGCATTTTTTTGATCTATTGGGACTGGATCTATTATCTGCTGTTGATCAGACCAGGGTCTCTGGATTCATTCCTACCTCTCTGAATTCCACCTTTATCACTCTTATTCCCAAAAAGGACAAGCCGTTGACCTTCGCTGATTATAGACCCATATCTCTTTGTAATTTGCTGTACAAACTCATCTCCAAAGTCATTGCTGTCAGAATCAAGCCCTTCCTTGACTCTGGTATCTCGCAGGAACAATATGGGTTTCTCAAAAATCGCCAGATCATTGATCCCATAGGCGTTGTTCAGGAATCCCTTCACTCGATCAAAACCAAAAACCTTTGTGCTTTTATCATTAAGTTGGATCTCATCAAGGATTTTGACAGAGTTAATTGGACCTTTATCCGCCTCATCCTTATCCAGATTGGGATCCCTTTACAAGATGTCAACTGGATTATGGGTTGTATCACTTCTACTACCTTTGCTGTCCTCATTAATGGGACCCCCACAAATTTTTTTCGTGCCTCGCGTGGTATTCGCCAGGGTTGTCCTCTTTCTCCTCTAATTTTCATACTTGTCATAGAGGGTCTCAGTCTTTTAATTTCGGATGCACGTAGTCATGGCCTTATCCGTGGTGTAAAAATCACCTCTTCTCTTGCCTTGACCCATCTTCTTTTTGTTGATGATGTTATCCTTTTTGGCTCTGGATCACTTCAAGAATGGGCTGCTTTCGAGGTTATATTGGATACTTTCTGTAAAGCCTCTGGAATGTTGATCAGCCTAGACAAATCTGTTCTCCTTCATAACTTCATTCCTACTCCCGAGCTTCACAATCTCTCCTGTGTGGTCCCCTATAAACTCTTCCCCATCAACACGGGTTTCAAATATCTTGGATTTTACATTAAACCCTTGGGTTACAGGACTAAGGATTGGCATTGGCTTATACAAAAATTTGAAAAGAAAATTTGTTTATGGACTCACAAGCTCCTGTCCCTGGGAGGCAGATTGGTCCTTGTACAAGCTGTTCTCTCTAGCATCCCTGTATATTGGATGGGCTTAGCCCCATTGCCGGTCTCAATTCTTCAGAAGTTACGAAGCATTAATTTTGCTTTCCTGTGGGGTTCTCATGGGCATACCCATAAATACCATCTCGCTTGCTGGTCGGATTTATCATTGCCAAAGAAATACAAGGGCTGGGGCATTAAAAATTTTCACTGGTTCAACATTTCCCTCCGACTAAAGACTTTTTGGAGAGTTCTATTCAGCGATTTTCTTTGGCATCGGGTACTTACTACTAAATATATGAGACAGTCCTCTGTCACCTCATGGCTCCGGGAAAAAAATTTCTGTACGAGGGGTGTATCTGTTATCTGGAGAGGATTTATCCAAACCCTTCCCTGGATGGGACCACACCTAACATGGCTTGTGGGTAATGGAAATAACATTTTGATTGGTACAGATCCTCTGATTGGTAACTCTGCGTCTTTTCTATTTCCTGAAGACTTTCGATCCTATCTGGAGGATCTGGGCATTACTACTCTTGCTCTGGCACATAATATACTACTTGATGCTCTAAATTACTGGTATACTGCAGAGGATTTATATCTCGATGGTGAATGGAAAGAACTTTGGAATACATACATCAGATCCCTGGAACTGAATGGCATTAGACTCACTAATGCACCTGATTCTCTGATCTAGAATTACAACAAGAACAATGGTCTTGTCACTGCTGAAAAAGTGTATGAATACATTGTCAATATATCTCTGCCTGCACTGGGTAACAGGTTATACGATTCACTATGGATGAATCACCTCCCAAGGAAGATTGGCTGCTTCACATGGCTGGTTTTGCACAATAAAATCTTAACATGGGACAATTTATAGAAGAGAGGTAAAATTGGGCCCGGTATTTGCTCCATGTGTTATATTAATGAAGAATTTGTTCACCATATTTTTTCCAGCTGCACGATCTGGAGAGGCATCTTACGGGCTGTATGTGACCAGCTGCAGATTTGTACTCCCCCTGTTTTTGGTTCCATCCTGGCTTTTTTTGAGAATTGGGCTATTTCCCACCACTGCAGCACGGATCTATATTATATTCCACACCTTGCGATCTGGGATGTTTGGAAAGCTCGTAATAGAGCTGTTTTTGATGGTAAAAGGGTAAATATTATGGTTGTTATGCATCAGATTCTTAATGCTCTTCATTTTTGTCCCACACGGTCTGATACCAGCCATAGAAAAAGGATATCTGACAGAAGGAAGGGGCCCAGACCTCACATGACCTTTCCATGTGGTTACTTTGATGGTGCGGCAACTTCTACCTCTGCTGGAATTGGATATTGTATATTTCTTAATGAGAATCATCGTCTTGAATTTGCACTGGGGATGGGACAGGGGACCAATACAAAAGTTGAATTGCTCGGTCTCTGGGCAGTTTTGCACACATCCCATATGATGGGTATACCATTATCCCGCATATTCAGTGACTCTCAGGTCATTATAAATTGGGCAAATGGTATAACTGCACTCTCCCCACCAGAGCTCTTTCACTGGTGTCGGGTATCACTTGAGCTTCTTAATAGCTTTATTGATCTCTCCATCATTCACATTTATCAGGAGTTCAATGAGATTGCAGACTGACTGTCCAAAAATGCACTCATGTACTCCCCCGGATACGGGTATTATTATGAATTTTTGGATGATCATTTGATACATGGTGACTCATACCAGCTTTTCTGAGAGAATATTGGGATATTTCTCCCATACAATTTTGATATACATTAAAATGATCTTGTATGAGTACATCTTGGTCAGCTGTGCAGGTCTCTTGTTTTCCTGATTGATGTGAATGATGACGGCTGATCCATCATATGATGAGGCAGATTACTGATGGGAACTCTTGTCATTGTTCCCCCATTCCCCCGGCTGCATTTGGACTTGATTCACCATTTGATGAACATTATCACCGATGTAACCCATTTGTTGGGAGGCTGTTATGAGGCCTTTGATTCTTAATTAAGAATACCAAGGTCTGATTTTTTCTTTCTGAAAAAAAAAAGTAGAATTATAATGACTTTGGATTTAAGGACAAACACTTTTTACACATCCAAACTTTTAACATATTATCTAAGCTTCTTAAAAATAAAGAGGACTTACGTGGAGTTTGGAATGGGACAAAACCAAACTTTTAAAAATATAAAAAAATCACAATAAAAATAAAAATAAAAATTATTTTAAAATGATAAAATAATTTTAAAATAATATATTTTTATAATTACAAATATTTTAAAATATTTGGTTTGATTATGAGAGGGTAAATATGAGACTTAATTACCATGAAAGATTTTGGCTTGACATTACCTCTAACGGGAAATGATGGTGAGAGGTTTGATTATGAGAGGGGGTGAATATGAGACTTAATTATCATGAAAGATTTTGGCTTGACATTATTTCTAAATGGAAATGATGATGAGACTTATTGTATGATAAGTTAAAGAAGAATTTAACAAAGTTTGAAGAACTTTTGGAAGAAGAGGATAATTTTGTTGGAGGATAATGAAAAGAATGGAGGATAGTGAAAAGAATGAAAACTCCAGGGGAATCAATTGGGCGAAAATGCTTTTGAATGTTTTGGTAGTGGAAATTAGGGTTTGTCTTTTACATGCACGCTGCCGAAAATTTACAAATTTTGATGGGAAGGACCCTGGAACCAACATCTGGATCTGGATGGGGATGCCATGCTCCATGCGAGATGCCAAGAACAAGCAGACCCTGTGTCTTTTCTTATCCATCTTTGCAACCTGTAACCATACTCTGCTCACCATACTGCAAACTGAAAACTTGCAATATGTCCTGTTATGTACCGGTGCTCCATTGGGATGGAGTCTTATTCAACTAAACCATAGCTACTGCAATTTATTTAAAACTTGAAAACACACTACTTGTTGAATGCTGAAATTCAGATGACTTTGCAAACTGAAAACAATCTTCACATTGTAAACTGAAACCATGCTCAAGAGATGAGCTTATGTATTTACACTCATATTCTAACCAGATCTGCAACTTGGTCAAGTAAAGGAAGATTTCCATGATAACCATTCAAGGAATTCAAGACTGATATGATCTCATCTAGGCCACTGATCAATGAATAATGTCTGAAATATAACAACTGTGATAGAAACTCCTTCAGGGAACAATACTCACCTGGAAGTGCCGGTGAAATAATAAAATATGAAACTTTTAAAGATTTTGAAAAATATGACTCTAACGAGACTACAAATGGATATTGGAAAGAATAGAAGTACTTCTCCCCTTCAACAATGAAATATTCTATCTTTGATTGAAAAATATCAAAGACGGGCTTACCAATTCTTAGAAATTGTTGATTGACATTTGTTGGAAGAAGAGAAAGTGGTAGTTGATTTTGTAATCCCTTGTTATTTTCAGTTACTGCAACAAATATTAGAGTACTCTCTTCACTGCCTTCCCAAAAGTCTGATTCACACTCATCATATATTGGATTATTGTTGTAAAATTCCATAGGTGCTGAAATACAAACCTGTTATTCAACAATTAGTGGGAGGGAAAACTTTGTGGAATGTTGTTTTAATTCATCACCATCCTTACTATCCTCCAATTAACTGGATTCAAAACTTTCATACATAAGTTTGTTTTTGAAAGATTCAATATGTGTTTTTTTTCAGATTTTTTTTTTCATCATGTGAATATTCATCATAAATGGGATAAATGTAAAGAATTTCTAAAACTTAGTGTTCATATTTTTCAACATGCTTTTGAGATATTGGATGTATATCAACAATTTGTTCTTTATCAGAATTTGATGTATCCATTGTATCATAGTCAAAACTACTAGAGACATTTGAATCAAGGACAAATGTGTCTACAATATTGCTAGTTACAACATCTTTATCAACAGATTCTTCTTTCAAAATTAAAGAACTAGGGAAGGTTTCATATGAAGATAACTCCTCCTTTAAATGCTCGATAGTTGTTTCTACTTCTTTGTTATAACTAGAAGGAATACTAATTGAATGTTGGATGTCGATTTCAAATTCTTTACAACAATTTTCAGAAAGAAGACCAGGCGGATAAAATATTTTGTAATGATGATGAAAAACAGTATGAAATTATTTCAAGGAATGAATGCTAGCAGCTGGGAGGGATTGGAACCATTCATGAGCATGTTCTTCCAAGGAAAATATGAACATCTTGATTAAGACATCCGCCTGAAGAAAACCATGTTTAAGCATGCATTTATGAAAATTTAATAAGTGATCACCAGGATGATCATACTTGCTTCCTCTAAATCTTGGAAGATAGTCACCCCACTCAGTTATAGTAAGCACTGGATTTGGAAAACCAACTGCATTTGAGAAATCACAGAAATCATACCTCGCAACCACAATGGCCTCCATTCGATTATTTGATGTCATTCTGGATCTTCAACCAGTAGAGTCACAAGGTAGAAAATTGCATCCAAAATGATGTTCTCCCTTGTCTACCATCAAGAGTCGGATCTAATCATTGTTGTTTTTCTCGAGGAAGATATCTTTGCTCCACCATCCCCAGCAATAGCTCTAGAATATGTTTGTGCTAAAGTTAACTCTCGACTGCAAGAGAGGGAAGATTAACATATCTTATGCTCTAAAGCTTGAATAAAATCTGAAACTTCAGACTGATAACTCAACCCTTTACAATCCAACACATTGCCTCTTGGCTAGAACTTCTCCTCATCGTATAAAAAAAAACAATTCCTTTTATACATGCTGTTAAAAATAAAATTAATCTTCAAAATATCACAAGAAATCTGGAGATGGTCTAACAATATTTGAAAATTTGGATCTTTTGGAATCAAATTCCCTTTAAATATGGAATTCGTTGCTCAATTGTGTCATCAAATGCAAAAACACTGCCTCAACAGATGCCTTGAAATTGGAATTGATTGATTGCATTTCTGGAAACCCAAGATTTATTCTTTAATAAATAATTGTTTTTCACCTGAAGCTCTGCCACTTGCGATCTCGTAATGCAGATATCTAGGGATTTTCCTGGAAGTAGTTTTAAGAATATCATTCTATCAATGGCAATGAAATGTCTTTGATTCTTGGAATTCGGCGTTTGAATGGAAATCATATGGTAGCATTAATCCTCTTTAGCTGGTGATCTTTTGTGACTTCAAATCTCGAAATTTTTGTGATATAATAATGATATTCTCCTGCTAGCATGTTTGAAACGTTCTCAGAAATATTTATAGCTAACCAAATATATCCAATTTACAACGATTTTCTCTCGATCTTTGTTTAAATACAATATAATTTCACACTGGTTCCATGGTATCTCCATGATCCTTTTACTAGTAGTGCGCCGAAGAATCTAGTAAGCCCTCTTTTTGGTAGTGTTTCCATGATAATCCCCAACACATTTCATGCAAACTGGATTAATTTTGATAATGTGATGTTCTTCACCTTATCCAGCAGTCTGTCGTGGCATAAAAAAATTATTTTCTTTCTTCCCAAGAATCTTCTGACAGACAGGTGTACAATTTTCAGGATATTTTCTTCACGAGGAGCTCACCAAATGTCATCTGTTAATAAATTGAAATATGGAAATTTGGTTGAGTTGGCAGATAATGCATTTCCTCTGCTGACTGCGATGGAAGTGGAACGATCTCCTTCACAACTACACCTTTAGCTGGTTGGATGGTGCCTCTGTTCTTCATGCAAGGGTTATTTTATGGCTTCAAGGATCAATTTGAAGATAACTCTGTCTTAACGTGGAATTATATTGACTTTGGATTTAAGGACAAAAACTTTTTATATATCCAAACTTTTAGCATATTATCTAAGCTTCTTAAAAATAAAAGGACTTGCATGGAGTTTGGAATGGGACAAAAAAAATAATTTTAAAATAAAAACAAGTATAAATATTATTTTAAAACTATAAAATAATTCTAAAATAATATATTTTTATATTTATTTTTATAATTACAAATATTTTAAAATATTTTGTTTGATTATGAGAGTGGGTAAATATGAGACTTAATTATCATGAAAGATTTTATCTTGACACCAACTTTAAATGTAAATGATGGCGAGACTTATTATATGATAGGTCAAAGAATACTTTAGCAAAGCCTGAAGAAGTTTTGGAAGAAGAGGAAAATTTTGGTGGAGGATAGTGAAAGAATGGAGGATAGTGAAAAGAATGAAGACTCTAGGGGAATCAATTAGGCGAAAATACTTGTGAACATTTTGGAAGTGGAAATTGGGGTTTGTATTTTACATGCACGTTGCCAGAAATTTATAAATTTTGATGGGGCAGATTCTGGTGCCAACATTTGGCTCTGGCTAGGGATGACATGCTCCCTGTGAGTTGCCAAGAACAAGCATACCCTGTGCATTTTCTTATCCATCTTTTCAACCTCTAACCATACTCTTCTTACCATACTGCAAACTAAAAACTTGCAATCTATCCTGTCATGTAATAGTGCTCCATTGGGCTGATGTCTTATTCAGCTAAACCCTATCTACTGCAATTTATTCAAAACATGAAAACACACTACTTGTTGAATGCTAAAATTCAGATGAATCTACAAACTGAAAACAATCCTCACATTATAAACTGAAACCATGCTCAAGAGAGGAGCTTATTTATTTACACTCCTACTCTAACCAGTTCTGCAAGTTTTTCAAGTACAGGAATATTTCCACCATAACCATTCAAGGAATTTCAAGACTGATATGATCTAATCTATGCCACGGATCAATGAATAATGTATGAAATATAACAACAATGATAGAAAGTCCTCCAGGAAACAATACTCATCCCGAAGTGCTGGTGAAATAATAAAATCTGAAACCTTTAAAGATTCTAGAAAACATGACTCCAACAAGACTGCAAATGGATAATGGAAAGAATAGAAGTACTTCTCCCATTTAACAATGAAATCTTCTATCTCTCATTGAAAAATATCAAACACGGGCTTACCAATTCTTAGAAATTGTTGATTGACATTTTCTTGAAGAAAAGATAGTGGTAGTTGATCTTGTAATCCCTTGTTATTTTCAGTTACTGCAATAGTTATATCAGAGCACTCTCTTCACCTCCTTTCCAAAAGTCTGATTCACATTCATCATATACTGGATTACTGCTGTAAAATTCCATAGGTGCTGAAATAGAAACCTACTCTTCAACAATTAGTCGGAGATAAAACTTCGTGGAATGTTGTTTTAATTCATCATCACCCTTACTATCTTCCAATGAATTGGATTCACAACTCTCATACACAATTTTGTTGTTGAAATATTCAATATGATTTTTTTCAGAAAAAATTCTTCGTCATCTGAATATTCATCATAAATAGGATAAGTGTAAAGAATTTCTAAAACTTGGTGTTCATATTTTTCAACATGCCCTCGAGATACAGGATGTATATCAACAATTTTTTCTTTATCAGAATTTGAGGTATCCTTTGTATCATAGTCAAAACTACTAGAGACATTTGAATCAAGAACAAATGTGTCCACAGTATTGCTATCTCCAACTTCTTTATCAACATATTATTCTTTCAAAATTAAAGAACTAGGGAAGGTTTCATATGAATATAACTCCTCCTTTAAATGATCGATAGTTTTTTCTACTTCTTCGTTATAACCAAAAGGAATACTAATTGAATGTTGGATGTCGACTTCCAATTCTTTACAACAATTTTCAGAAACAAGATCATTCGGATAAAATATTTTGTAATGATGATGAAAAACAGTATGAAACTCTTTCAAGGAATGGATGCTAGAAGGTGGGAGGGATTGGCACCATTCACGAGCATGTTCTTCTAAGGAAAATATGAACATCTTGATTAAGACACCCTCGTGAAGAAAATAATGTTTAAGCATGATTTTATGCAAATTTAATAAGTGATCACCAGGATGATGATACTTGCTTCCTCAGAATCTGGGAGGATAGTCACCCCACTCAGTTATAGTAAGCACTGGATGTGGAAAACCAACTATATTTTAGAAATCATAAGAAGCATTCCTCATAGCTACAATGGCCTCCATTCAATTATTTGATGTCATTTTGGATCTTCAACCAATGGAGTCATCGGGTAGAAAATTGCAGCCAAACTGATGTCCTCCCTTATCTACCATCAAGATCTGGATGTGATCATTGTTGCTTTTCCCAGGGAAGTTATCTTCACTCCTTCGTCCTTGACAATGACGCCATAAGATGTTTGTGCTAAAGTTAACTCTCGACTGCAAGGGAGCCAATATTAACACATCTTAAGCTCTGAGGCTTGAATAAAATTTGAGAGGGTTTGGTTTGTAATAACAAAAGAGGAAATTGAAGGGCGGATGAATGACCAATACTTAATAATCAAATAGGTACTGATAAGTATATACAAGGGATGGTAAACAAAGATGATATAAAAACATATGACTACAAACAGTAGATATGTATGAACCAATTAGGAATTAGTTATATAGCCACGGACATTTGGTTATATATCCAATAAATAAATACCTTTAAAACATAAAATCATTATGTATAAAGGGAACACAAATACATGCATATGTAATGGGAAACTAGAGATAGAGACACTATCTTTCATAAAATTCATCACAGAATGAATAAAAAAAATTGAAATTGTATCTGTATTGATTAAAAATAAAAAACTGGCTCATATAGTATTTTTCATCCTTCATATAGTCCTCAAAATACACTTACAGGGATATAAAAGAAACTTCAGACTGATAACTAAACCCTTTACAATCCAACACATAGCCTCTCGACCAGAACCTCTCCTCCTCCTATAAAAAAAACAATTCCTTCTATAGAGAATTACAAGCTGTTAAGAATAAAATTAATCTTCAATATATCACAAGAAATATGGAGATGGTCTAACGGTCTTTGAAAATTTGGATATTTTTGAATCAAATTCCCTTTGAATCTGGAAATCGTTGCTCAACTGTGTCATCAAATGCAAAAACACTGCCTCAACTGATGCCTTGAAACTGGAGTTGATTGATTGCATTTATGGAAACCCGAGATTTATTCTTTAATAAATAATATTTTTTCACCTGAATATCTTCTACCTGCAATCCCGTAATGCAACAATCTAGGGAATTTTTTGCAATAGTTTTAAGAATATCATTCTATCAATGGCAATGAAACTTCTTTGATGCTTGGAAGTTAGCATTTGAATGACAATCAGATGGTAGCAATAATCCTCTTTAGTTGGCGATCTTCCGTGACTTCAAATCTCAAAATTTTGGTGATATAATAATGATATTCTCCTACTAGCAGATTTGAAACGTTCTTGATCATATTTACATCTAACAAAATATAGCCAATTTGCAGCGATTTTCCCTTGATCTCTGTTTAAATACAATGTGATTTCACATCGATCCCATGGTATCTCCATTATCCTTTTACTAGTAGTGCATCGAAGAATCCTGTAAGACCTCTTTCTGGTAGTTTTTTCATGATGATCCCCAACATATTTCTTCCAAACTGGATTAATTTTGATAACATGGTGTTGTTCACCTTATCCAACAGTCTGTCGTGGTATCAAAACTTTATTTCCTTCCTTCCAAACAACCTTTTGACAGACAAGTGTGCAATTTTCAGGATATTTTCTTCACGACGAGCTCACCAAATGACACTTGTTAATAAATGGAAATATGGAAATTTGGTTGAGTTGGTAGATAATGCATTTCCTCTGCTAGCTGTGATGGAAGTGGAGCAATCTCCTTCACAATGAAACCTTTGGCTTGTTGGATGGTTCCTCTATTCCTCATGCGAGCGTTACTTTATGGCTTCAATGATCAATTTGAAGATAACTTTGTCTTAAGGTAGAATTATAATGACTTTGGATTTAAGGACAATTTTTTTTTATATATCCAAACTTTTAACATATTATCTAAGCTTCTTAAAAATAAAAGGAATTATGTGGAGTTTGGAATGGGACAAAACAATTTTTTTTATAAATATAAACAAATCATAATAAAAACAAATATTAAATTTGTTTTAAAACTATAAAATAATATATTTTTATAATTACAAATATTTTAAAATATTTGGTTTGATTATGAGAGTGGGTAAATATGAGACTTAATTATCATGAAATATTTTGGCTTGACATCAACTCTAAATGCAAATGATGGCGAGACTTATTATATGATAGGTTAAAGAAGAATTTAGAAAAGATTGAAGAAATTTTGGAAGAAGAGGAAACTTTTGCTGGAGGATAGTGAAAAGAACAAAGACTCCAAAGGAATCAATTTGGCGAAAATACTTGTGAACATTTTGGCAGCAGAAATTGGGGTATCTCTTTTACATGCACGCTGATGGAAATTTATAACTTTTGATGAGGAAGATTTTGGTACCAACATCTAGCTTTGGTTGGGGATTGCATGCTCCCCACAAGCTTCCAAGAACAAGAAGATCCTGTGCCTTTTCTTATCCATCTTTTCAACCTGTAACAATACTCTTCTTACCATACTGCAAACTGAAAAACTTGCAATATGTCCTGTCATGTACCAGTGTTCCATTGGGATGGAGTCTTATTCAACTAAACCATATCTACTACAATTTATTCAAAACTTGAAAACACATTAATTGTTGAATGTTGAAATTCAGATGACTTTGTAAACTGAAAACAATCCTGACACTGTAAAGTGGAATGATGCTAAAGGGATGAGATTATTTATTTACACTCCTACTCTAACCAGATTTGCAACTTGGTCAAGTAAAGGAAGATTTCCACAATAACCATTCAAGGAATTTCAAGACTGATATGATCTCATCTATGCCAATGTTCAATGAATAATGTCTGAAATATAACAGCAGCGATAGAAAATCCTTCAGGAAACAACACTCACCCGGAAGTGCCAGTGAAATAATAAAATATGAAACCTTTAAAGATTCTAAAAAATGACTCCAACAAGATTGCAAATGGATATTGGAAAGAATAGAAGTACTTATCTTGTTCAACAATGAAATATTCTATCTCAGATTAAAAAATATCAAAGACATGCTTACCAATTCTTAGAAAATGTTGATCAACATTTGCTGGAAGAAAAGACAGTGGTATTTGATCTTGTAATCCCTTTTTATTTTCAGTTACTGCAACAGTTTTCAGAGCACTCTCTTCACTGCCTTCCCAAAATTCTGATTCACACTCATCATATACTGGATTACTATTGTAAAATTCCATAGGTGTTGAAATAGAAAATTGCTCTTCAACCATCGGTGGGAGAAAAAAATTCATGGAATTTTCTTTTAATTCATCATCATCCTTACTATCTTCCAATGATTTGGATTCACAAGTGTCATACACAAGTTTGTTGTTGAAAGATTCAATATGTGTTGTTTTAGAAAAAATTTCTTCATCATTTGAATATTCATCATAAATGGGTTGACTGTAAAGAATTTCTGAAACTTGGTGTTCATATTTTTCAACATGCTCTTGAGATACCAGATGTATATCAACAATTTTTTCTTTATCACAATTTGAGGTATCTTTGTATCATAGTCAAAACTACTAGAAACATTTGAATCAAGGACAAATGTATCTACAGTATTGCTATATCCAACATCTTTATCAACATATTATTCTTTCAAAATTAAAGAACTAGAGAAGGTTTCATATCAAGATAACTCCTACTTTACATGCTCGATAGTTGTTTCTACTTCTTTGTTATAACTAGAAGGAATACTAATGGAATGTTGGATTTCAACTTCAAATTCTTTACAACAATGTTCAGAAAGAAGATCATCCAGATAAAATCTTTTGTAATGATGATGAAAAACAATATGAAACTCATTCAAGGAATGAATGCTAGCAGCTGGGAGGGATTAACACCATTCACAAGCATGCTATTCTAAGGAAAATATGAACATATTTATTAAGACATCCTCGTGAAGAAAATCATTTTTAAGCAATGCATTTATGAAAATTTAATAAGTGATCACTAGGATGATCATACTTGCTTCCTATGAATCTAGGAAGATAGTCACCCCACTCAGTTATACTAAGCACTGGATGTGTAAAACCAACTATATTTGAGAAATCACAGAAAGCATACCTCCCAGCCGCAATGGCCTTCATTCGATTATTTGATGTCATTTTGTATCCTCAATCAGTGGAATCATCAAGTAGAAAATTGCAGCCAAACTGATGTCCTGCCCCTGTATACCATCAAGAGCCGGATTTGATCATTATTGTTCTTCCCGGTAAAAATATATTTTCTCCTTCGTCCTCAGCAATGACACCATGAGATGTTTGTGATAAAGTTAACTCTCGACTGCACGGGAGCAAATATTAACACATCATAAGCTCTAAGGATTGAATAAAATCTGAATGGGTTAGGTATGTAATAACAAAAGTGGAAATTGAAGAGTGGATGAATGACCAATACTCAAGAATCAAATAGGTACTGATAAGTATATACAAGGGATGGTAAACAAAGATGATATAAAAATATATGACTACAAACAGTAGATATGTATGAATCGATTAGGAATCAGTTATATAACCATAGACAAATGGTTACATATCCAATAAATAAATACCTTTAGAACAGAAAAACATTCTTTATAAAGGGAACACAAATACATTCATCTATAATGAGAAACTAGAGATAAAGACACTATCTTTCATAAAATTCATCACATAATGAATCAAAAACATTGAAAATGTATCCGTATTGATTAAAAATAAAAAAAATGGTTCATATAGTATTTTGCATCCTTCATATAGTCCTCAAAATACACTTGCAAGGCTATAAAAGAAACTTCAGACTGATAACTCAAACCCTTACAATCTTCAATATATCACAAGAAATATGGAGATGGTCTAAGGATCTTTCAAAATTTGGATCTTTTGTAATGAAATGCCCTTTGAATATGGAATTTGTTGCTCAACTGTGTCATCAAATGCAAAAACATTACCTCAACTAATTCCTTGAAACTGTAGTTGATTGATTGCATTTTTGGAAACCCATGATTTATTATTTAATAAATAATTCTTTTTCACCTGAAGCTTTGCCACCCGCAATCCCGTAATGCAGCGATCTGGGGATTTTCCTAGAATTATTTTTAATAATATCATTCTATAAATGGAAATGAAACTTCTTTGATGCTTGGAAGTTGATGTTTGAATGACAATTAGATGGTAGTAATAATCCTATTTAGCTGGCAATCTTCTGTGACTTCAAATCTCAAAATTTTAGTGATATAATAATGATATTCTCTTGCTAGCAGGTTTGAAACGTTTTCAAAAATATCTACAACTAACCAAATATAGCCAATTTGCAGCGATTTTTCCTTGATCTTTGTTTAAATAAAATATGATTTCACACCGATCCCATGGTATCTCCATGATCCTTTTACTAGTAGTGCATCGAAGAATCTAGTCAGCCCTCTTTCTCGTAGTTTTTCCATGATGATGCCCAACATATTTCGTGCAAACTGGATTAATTTTGATAATGTGGTGTTTTTCTCTTTATCCAGCAGTCTGTCGTGGCATCAAAAATTTATTTCCTTCCTTCCAAACAACCTTTTGATGGAAAAGCGTTCATTTTTCAGGATATTTTCTTCACAACGAGCTCACCAAATGGAATATATTAATGAATGGAAATCTGAAAATTTGGTTGAGTTGGTAGATAATGCATTTTCTCTGCTAACTCCGATGGAAGTGGAGTGATCTCCTTCACAACGACACCTTTGGCTCGTTGGATGGTGCCTCTTTTCTTCATGCAAGCGTTACTTTATGGCTTCAATGATTAATTTGAAGATAACTTTGTCTTAACGTAGAATTATAATGAATTTGTATTTAAGGACAAAAACTATTTATATATCCAAACTTATAACATATTATCTAAGATTCTTAAAAATAAAAGGACTTACGTGGAGTTTGGAATGGGACAAAACCAAATTTTTAAGCATATAAACAAATCATAGTAAAAACAAATATAAATATTATTTTAAAACTATAAAATAATATATTTTTATAATTACAAATATTTTAAAATATTTGGTTTGATTACAAGAGTGGGTAAATATGAGACTTAATTATTATGAAATATTTTGGCTTGACACCAACACTAAATGCAAATGATAGCGAGACTTATTATATGATAGGTTAAAGAAGAATTTAGCAAAGCTTGAAGAAGTTTTGGGAGAAGAGGCAAATTTTGTTGGAGGATAGTGAAAAGAATGAAGGATAGTGAAAAGAATGCAAACTCTACGGGAATCAATTTGGTGAAAATACTTGTGAACATTTTGGCAGCGAAAATTGGCCTCGGTTGGGGTCTGTCTTTTACATGGACGTTGCTGGATATTTATAAATTTTGATGGGGAAGATTCTGGTACCAACAAATAGCATAATATATTGCACATTAGGATCTGGATGAATTTGGGTGCCTCCAAGGGTGGGAAATTTTCAGGGCATATTGCTTAAAAAGGGAGATAGAATGATTCACAGATTCTTGGAATTTTTGTGTAGGGTGTAACAAAGTGCTAGATAATATTGCAGTCGAATGATCTAAGCATGTAATAACTGGAATAAATGGAGGGAGTAGGAATATATCGAGTGTATTCATTTTTCAAAGGAAGGAAGGAGTGAACAGGACACATGCAAATGGGAAACAAAAAAAACAGATCTCCATTGTAGATATTAGGAAGAGATAGGTAAATGTAGATGGTAAAATATTGGACAACAAACATCACCTAAGTTGGACGGTGGACAACAGACCTTTGATCACCACTGGAGGCCAAATCATTGAAATCATCAAATGAATACCGCCTCCCAAAACTAATTGTGTAGAGGATGATGAAAAAATGAAGTTTATAAAACCAATCCCGATTTTGGATGTTGAATATATGATTTGACTCAATCAATAAAGTATAATTATATGCTAAGCCGAAAAACCCTAACATACCAAGGTTTTGCTATACGTATGCGAATGGGTATTTTTAATGAATGTGAGATTCTAAAGTTTTGATCCTTGAGGAATTACATGAATTGGGATTAAATACAATAAAGGAGATGGGGTTTCTAGATGACCCTTGGCGATATAACAAAATTCCTAATCTAACAAAGTAATAACAATTAAAACCTGCAAATAAAATTGGTAAGCAATAACATAAAATTATCCCCTTCAATACAATTTAGACAAAGGATTGAATATAATACAAGACTCAAATAAAACCCCCAAATCTAACACATTGCATATGCTCTCCATTACCAAAGTTAAAATTTCAGGTGAATAAAGATTGCTCATCACATACATGTTATTTTCTCGTGTTAATCTTGAGAGACCAAAGGTTGGAACGCTTGAAATCCAAGACCTATTAAAACAAGTTGCATTTTAAGTGCTTATTTTAATGACAATATATAAATGGATAAATTTCACCCCTTAAAATTTCACTTGTTGGAAACATGGAAAAGGTGTAGGGAAAAGAATACAAAGAAACATAGGGAAAGGATCAAGGTTTTTTCGAGTAGGGATGTTAATTGGGTGCTTTCCATCATGTGTACAAATAGATGGAATCTAGGAGACAAATATAAAGTATGAAAGTATGAATTGTCTATGCTAACCTAATTGATTATGTTGTCAACAGAATGAAACTCATGGTCAACCCAAAGTATCCTTTTGGGTCATTTTTGAATGATGCCAAAATTAAATAAACTAGTTCAACTATAATAAATTGCAACATCAAGTAAATTAAAACATATTTAACGAAGAAAATATTCTTTACATACCTAAAATTATGATTGATTGAGTAGCCAATGAACCAAAACTGACTTGGTGCGGCAAGTGCAAGGATGCAAAAACCCAAGGATAAATACAAGTGTCATCTTGGTTTTCTAGATTTAAAGTGGAGAGTGGGCAAGTGTTCATAGGTTCACTTCCTCCTTCATTCAATATACTCACCGGTGAAGCAACCATTCCATAAGACATCGCCATCATAAAATTCCTTGTATTATAAATAGCCAATAAATTTCATGTGCAATATTATCCAAAAATAATCAGGTGGGAGAATGTGTAGGTCCTTGCAGAGAAGCAATAGTTTATTTTCCTCTTAAGAAATCAAACAAAGTGTAATAATTGGAGCTTGTGTTTAGTTATAATAAATTTTCAAATACTACAAATAGCCCCTAGCAATGTGAGAACGTAATGGCCCTTGTAGTGAAGCATAAATTCCATTTCGCCCAACAATTTGTATTTGTATGCATTTTAATAATTCAACATGTGCTAAGGTAAGGTGTGAAACTCCTTCCAATAAACCAAGGTTCTTGTGTAAGTACAAATTTTCCATCTATGCAATTTTAGAATTTATGATATCAGTAGTTGAAAGCCACACATGATTCATCTAATTTCTACTTATGATAAATCCAACTAGAGGCACAAATTTCTAAATTGAGTGTGATGTCATATCTAAATTAGCTGAAGAAAGGTGAGATCATAGCAAGAAGACAATTATGACAGTTAAAATTCAATCACACCACTATAATAACTTTTAATGAGAAAAAATCAATAGTGATTCCCATTTCAACCTACCTGGAAGCTACTATTAGTCCATTATAAAGGGTTGGAAGCCACCCTAGATAGCAATGGTGCATATTACGCTAAGGCTATGCAACAAACTATGATGTCTGGTCCAAATTGAGGTATTAAATGATCCAATTCTAGGGGTAGTAAGTTTCCCATCCCTTTCATTTCCTATATGAAGGTGTCATTGAACCTGTTTTGGTGCAATTGAGTAGGATCCTTTGAAAATACATGGGAGATGCACTTGCAAATAGATTTAATTGAAGTTCAACATTAGCTGAATATCCCAAACCACATAGTGAAAAACCAAGTGAAAACACATTCCTTGCAAAACCATTTACATTAAGTAACCTCCATGTAACTCTAGGTATCCATCTGTTGTTTAAGCTGATTTAAGCTCTCCACATGACCTTCTTTAATACAATTGACATAAAAAGTGTCAATAATGTCTCCAAAATGTACATTTTTCCCTATGAACCTTAATTGTAGGGATATTATGTGTCACCTTTTTGGAAAAAATTCAAAGCAGGTTTTAGAATAATCAACCCATAGTTACCTACCTCAGACATTAATTTAATCATTTTTGTCTTATTACCTAGTTTCCTAGATTCCGCTCTATGCTAGTTGCCTTCTACATGTCCTAGAAGTCAACACATGCTAAAGCTGAGTCATGGAGTGCTTGGGAAACATCCTGGAAACCCATTTTAGCATGTATGCTTTATTCCAGATTCTTCGAAGCACATATCTGCTTTTTCTGTAAAACTACCTTGTTTTATTTTTGATTTAAGGCAAAGGAAAAGCTAGACTAGTGGTAACTGCCTTGTTTTTTTACCACATCATCCTCCCTCCTTTTCTCCAAATAAAAGCATGTATGAGTTGTCTTTCCATCCCTCTTTAGCTTTCCCACTTGACTTATCCAATTCGTGAGCATCTACCTAGATTTGGAAATTGCTTTATGCACCTATGGGGGATTTAACTAGTTTTGGTAAGCCTACTTTTTGACTATTTCGAATGGAATATTTATGCATTTGAATCTCTCATGAAATTATATATTACAATAGCCTATTACTTCACAAGGTTTTCTATTGTACACTTATTCAATACAGATTAATGTTATGCTCCAATTTTAGTCTCATTTGGTGTTAATTTTGCATTATTGATTAGCAATTTTGTGAGTTTAATTGTTCTATCTCTTGGGTTCAATTTCCACATGGTATTAGAGCCTTTGTAGATCGATTTATCTCCTTCTATATTGCTATTTCAGGTTCAACATCTTGACTGGGAGCATATTCTGTTGACTGAAGGGCACAATTTATGAGCTATGGACCAATCTCAGAAGATCATCTTGACTCCATTCAATTTATTTGAGTGTAAAGCTGATATGGAGATATTTTTGAGAGTGAAATGTCTCTACAGGGTGACTATGGTAACTAAGGAAGATCCCATTGCAGCTGAAGAGAAGATAAAATGGCACAATAGGAGGGATGAGGCCTATGGTCTTTTGTGTCTGAGCATTTAAAGAGACCTCCTCTTCCATATTGATGGATTGACATCACCTAATGAAGTGCGGGAGAAACTTATAGAGATTTTTGGAGAGACAGATGAGATGAGAGGACATCAAATCGAGAATGAGTTGATCTCCTTGAGTCCCAGTAGCTTTGAATCCTTGCAACTCTACGTTTCCAAGTTTAAAGCCCTTGTTT
The DNA here is from genome assembly GCA_001517045.1 of Pseudotsuga menziesii. Classification (NCBI taxonomy): domain Eukaryota; kingdom Viridiplantae; phylum Streptophyta; class Pinopsida; order Pinales; family Pinaceae; genus Pseudotsuga; species Pseudotsuga menziesii. The sequence continues at coordinate 67,733 of LPNX010735792.1, forward strand.
TGCAGCTAAAATAGTGTGGGATCGAAAAGAAGGAAGAGAAACTAGTTTTGGCCATACTCTCTAAGCTTGGCCCTAATTATTCAATGTTTTTATTGACCTTCCATGCCACCAAGTTGACAGCTTGAGCCTAGAAGATGCCTGATCTTACAGAGTTCATGGAATCCCTCACACAGGAACAAGATAAGTTGGTGGTGATGGGCACCATCAAACCTTCCAAAGACCAAGCTTTGGTTGCTGGAGATTCAAGGGTGGATTCAAAAAGCAAAAAAAAAGCTAAAAAAACACCTGAGCAAAAGAGAGACAAGTCTAAGTCTCAAGAGGAGCCCCAAGGTTCCAACAAGAACTCCCAGAAGAAGAACAACAAAGGAGAAATGAGCAAGTGTGCATACTGCAGTAAGGGCTATCATCCTGAGAGCTCTTGTATGAAGAAGCAAATTTACATGTTGACCCAAATCCTGGAGAAGAATAACATCTCCATTCTTGATTGTTCAAAGAAGAGGGAAGGAGGATCATATTCAGAGGATAGAGAGAGAGTACATTCCTTGGTTTTTGGCACATCAAGCTCACCTAGCTTCATCATAGACTCTGGAGCTTCTAGACATATGGTTTTGACAAAAGAGGCATTCTCCTCTCTTGACATGTTGAAAGGTCCACCAATAGTTTTGGGAGATGACTCTCTCACTGAGAGTTTGGGGAAGGGAAGGATTGATCTTGACCATGGTAAGTTCAATAATGTGTTGTATTTTCTAGGTCTTGCCTCTAATCTCTTGTCAGTGTATCAGATGACTCACACTGGGTCTCCAAAGAAGGTCATGTTCTCCCCTGATGATGTTGAAATCACTGATATTTCAAATGGTAAAGTCATAGAAAAGGTGTTGTTGATCACACTTCGAAGGTATACATGTTTTCCCATTTTCTACCCTACTCAAACCCCTCTGCTCTTCTGATTCATGCTAATGAGGCAAGAAATATTTGGCATGAAATATTTGGCCATCTTAACTACAAGTATCTTTCTTATTTGAGTGAAAAAGATATGGTCATAGGGTTACCAAAGATCAAGTTTTGTAAGGGAGTCTGTCAAGGTTGTATCTTAGGAAAACACCCAGAGCACAAATATGAGAGAGCTAGTCATGAGAGAACCTTTGCACCTCTTGAGTTGATTTGTAGTGACATTTCTGGTCCATTTCCTCATATGTCCATGAGGCAAGCCAAATATGCACTTAATTTTATATATGACTTTTCCAGGTATTGTTGGGTTCACTTCCTGAAGCATAAGTCTGAAGTTTTTGACCTCTTCAAAGTCTTTAAAGCCTTGGTTGAAAACCAGTCTGGAAGGAAACTCAAAATCCTCAGATCTGAAAATGGTGGTGAGTATGTTAAGTCTAAGTTCATTCAGTATTGTAAATATGTAGGTATTCAGATGCAACATTCGATCCCTTACACACCACAGCAAAATGGTGTTGCTGAGAGAAAGAACAGGTCACTGAAGGAGATGGAAACTTGGATGATGGAGGCTAAAAATTTTCCACCAAAGTTTTGGGCCAAGGCTATAAACTATGCATCCTACATCCAGAATAGGGTGCCTCATAAGCAGCTTGATGGTATGACTCCTTTCGAAGCTTGGAGTGGGCACAAGCCAGATGTGACCCATTTAAATATTTTTGGCTCAAAGGCTTGGGCTATAATTCCAACAGAAAAGAGGAAGTCTTTGCAGCCCCAAATCCAAGGGTGCCTATTTGTTTGGTATTCTAAAGATTAAAAAGGGTACAAGCTAATCGAATTGAGCATTAACAAAGATTTCATTGAAAGAAGTGTTCAGCTCCAAGAAGAGCCTTTAGTAGCAGTTGAAGTTGGAGAGTCTTCTTCACCACCAGATCCATTGATTGTAAGTGAAGAGACTAATGAGTTTTCTGATTCTGATATGTTTGATAATTATGATTTGATTGTAGATCCTTACAGTCCTACAAGACCAAAATGGGCAGCAAAGACCATTCATGTAGCTGGGGAACTAGCTGGAAATCCTTATGACATTAGGAGGACTAGATCTCAATTTGAGAGTGCCCTTTGTGTGAAAGATACTCTATTTGTTGAGAAGTGCTATCTGATGGTTGAATCAGATCCACAGACATATGAATATGCAAGACATGATCCAAGATGGAAAACAACCATGAAACAAAAATTCAACTCGCTCCAGAAGAACAACACTTGGGAACTGGTTTATCTTCCCCCAGGGAGGAAGCTAGTTCAATGTAAGTGGGTTTTTAAGAATAAGTTTGCTGCTGATGGTTCACCTTTGAAATATAAGGCAATATTGGTAGCCAAGGGATACTCACAAGTACATGGTATTGACTACAATGAAACCTTTTCACCAGTGGCAAAGATGGACTCCATAAGGCTAGCTTTAGCCATTGCAGCTTCGAAGTAGTGTGAGGTACATCACATGGATGTGAAGTGTGCTTTTATAAATGAAGATATCGCTGAATATATTTACATGCAGCAACATGAAGGGTTTGTTTCTAATCCATCTTTAGTGTATGGGCTCAAGCAAGCCCCCAGGGCTTGGTATGCCAAGATTGATGGCTTTTTGCTATCACTGAGTTTTGTTCAATGCAAGTTTGATCCTAATGTCTATTTGAATTTGATTCATGGTTATTTGATGATTATTGTATTATATGTGGATGAATTTCTGATTATAGGAAGTTCAAAGAAAGAGATTTCCTCCTTGAAGGATGCAATGAACCATGCATTTTCTATGACAGATTTGGGATTGTTGAGCCAATTCTTGGGTCTCAAAATTGCTCAATACTAACATGGAATCAAAGTACATCAGTCCAAGTATGCCTTATATTTTTTGAACAAGTTCAACATGAAGGATTGCAAGCCAAGCAAGCCTCCCTTCCTTTCAGGAGTTAAGCTTGAAGAAGCAGGTTCTTCTCCTATAGTAAATAATACACTGTATAGGCAGTTGATTGGGTGTTTGCTTTATCTTACACACACTTGACCTGAGATATCTTATGAAGTTAGTTGTTAGGATTATTAATCCTCCCTTGTCCAATTTGGTCATATGTCTAAATCAGGATTCATGTCTAAATCTAGAGTCCATCCAGTCTATTTTTAGTCACTAGGACCATTGGGTCCACTTGGCATAATTAGGGCACATGTTTTAGTTACTAAAGTGTGGAGAACACTAATTGAGGCCTACTGCCACTGATTGCACTTACATGCATAAGTTTAGGAGCCTCCTAGACCAATACCTACAATTTAGGAGCCACTGGGAGTGCCAAAACCAACCAAGGTCAGTTCAGTTCAGTTGGTGACTAGTCAAGCTAAGTTAGGAGTTAGTTACATTAAGTTCTAGTCCTCTACATTCAGTTAGTGCTAGGTTTGCATGGCTGCACTCAAGAGGGGCGTATTTCTCACCTGCCACAGTCAGTTAGCCTTAGTCAACACTGAATGTAACACTTGAGTTGTGTTTTAGAACTTCGATGAACTCTGGTTATGGTTTAGACAAGGTCAATTAACTATTGAGTCCTCCGATAGTGATTTAGACAAGGTCTTAGTTACCTATAGTCAAGTAGAGTCTAATCAATTCGAATTTCCTCATGTGGGTTCGAATTGCATGTGGCTATTAAAGCCATTGTAATTCATTGTAATTATTATCTAACTAATTTTTTGATATTTACAGCTCAAGCCCTTTTTGCACTGTTTCATTCTTCAATTGCTAAGTAAATTGTGTGATCTATCTTGTGAGTTGAGTGTTTGCCCATAGATCTATGTGCTCAATTTAATGTTAGTGTGTCTTTGAGATACATGGATCAGCCTCATGAGATCCACTAGAGAGTATCCAAAAGGATCCTAAAATTTGTTCAAGGAACAAGAACTCATGGGATCTTCTACAAAGAAAAATATGATCTTGATTTGATTGGGTAGGTGACAACACAGATCGAAAGTCTACATAAGGATATTTTTTCATGCTTGCAGAAGGACCAATCGGCTGGTCAAGCAATAAGCAGAGTGCCATAGCACTCTCATCTATAGAAGCAGAGTATAGAGCAGTTGTAAATGCAGCAACTCAATGTTTTTGGTTGCAGGGAATACTTGGAGAATGTGGCTTTGAATCAAAGTTTTCAATTATTATCTACTGTGATAATTAGAGCACCATTTGAATCTTCAATGATCTATTTTAGACACAGCGAACCAAGCACATTGAGATCCATATGCACTACATCAGACAGCTTGTGCATGATGGTACCATTCATCCACTCTTCTGTGCATCTTCAGAACAAGTAGCAGACATCTTCACCAAAGGTTTTTGTGAGAAGACATTCAACAATCTCAAATCACTACTGGGGATTGCTGATCATGCTGTGAAGCATGATTGATGACAATATTTTCAAATTTTGTTTTCTTGTCCATGCTTAAGGGAGGATTGTTGATGTATTTGTAACTTAAGAATGCATTCACTTGTATATTTCATGTATTGTACCTCGATGTTTATTCCAGGAAGCATCTGTAATGTAATCAAGTCATGTCATGCCCCGATGTTCCTATCAAGAGGTTCTATAATGTAAATAAGTCATGTCAAGTCATTATGGGTAACCCTCCTATTGTTCAAGGGTTAAAGTCCTTGTAGTTGCGGGGCCCTAGGGTTATTAGACTCTCCTAGAGAATTTGGCCCTAGTGAGTCATTGTCAAGTTGGGAATTAGTATAAATAGAGAGTGAGCCTCTCTTTTTATCACACACTCACTCACACTCAGTTGCAGCGCATAAATGAGGAAGAAGAAGTTGCTGGGGCTAGAGAAAAAGAGGCTATTATTGTCGGGATATCATCTTACTATTTTTGGGGCTTTGCTATTAGTGCTGATTCTATCTCTGAGGAAGTTGTAGGGTTTTCTTCTTTATGGTTTCCCTGATAAAAATCTTTGTGTTCATTGTCTTATGTGTTTGATTCCTGTGCTTGTTATTCTCTCAGTTAAAGATCCTAAGTTAATGCTAGCTTAAATGATAAAAATCTAACATGGTATCAGATCTAACCTAAGAAGAAGACACTATGCAGCTGCAGAAAATAGGTATTCCTACTTTTTGGTTCTCTCTCCACAGATTTTCAGCAAAAGAAGGTTGGGATGACTCTCCTCCCTAGGGTGCATATTTTTGTCGAAGTAGAATTTGATTATCAGCATTTTCATTTTTTGATCTGACACTACTGCCGAAAATTAGGGCTTTCCACAGAAGTGGAATTTTTGAGTGAGCCTAGGGATGGATTGATCTCCTCCTCAAAATTGAAGTTTAGAGATCAAGATCAAATATTTTGGTTGGATAAAACTCTGGGAAAGTCAAACCCTAATCTGCTCCTGAACCAACACTGCAGAAATTCAGGTCCAAATCCATATTCGACATCTTAACCTGGTAAGATATAAATATTTTGTATTTCCATTTGAGCTTCTCAGTTAAGATGTCTCATCATATCAATATTGATGAAAAGCTTGAGGGGGATGATAAAAAAAGATGGGAAGTGAAGATCAAGCTCTCACAGTACAATCCAAGAAAACCAAAACTAGCCACCACAGAGGTAAGCACTCTCACCAAAGGAGTAACTTTAGAAATCCTAGAAATATGTCTAAGTACATTTGCTATACATGCGATGAAATAGGACACTTTGCTAGAGATTGTCCTAGAAAAAAAATTAGATCTCATAAGAAGAAGGGAAATAAGAGAATACATCATGCTCATGCTGCAGAGAATGATGAACCTTCCACAAAGAGAACCAGACAAGACAGTGATGATTCTTCAAGTGATGAAGAATATGTTATGATCTCCACTCTCACGGGAACTATCACACATGTTAGCAATGATTGGCTTAGAGACAATGGTGCTTCAAAACATATGACTGGATTCAAGGAATCCTTTATGAAACTATCTGAACATGAATCACCTCACAAGGTGAAACTTGGAGATGACTACCAGTATCCAATAAAAGGTAGTGGTGAATCCTCATACAAGATAGAGTCTGGAAATTCTATCAATATGAAATATGTATTGTTTGTACCTGAACTAAAGAAGAACCTCCTCTCCATATCTGCATTGGATGCAAAAGGAATGAGTGTTGCATTTGTAGATGGTCAAGTACTCATGTGGCCAAAGGGAAAGTCTTTTGATGATGCAGTAGTGATTGGGGAACAAGAAGGAGGACTATACAAATTGAAGGGACAACCAGAACAAGCTTTGGTTCATGACTAGGTATAACCAAATGAGCTTTGGCATAGAAGGCTTGCACATGTGCATTACAGAGCACTACCACTTGCAAGCAAGGCTGTTGAAGGTCTCCTAGAAATGCAGACAAAACATGAAGGTGTATGCAAAGGATGTAGAAAAGGGAAGAACACAAAGAAGACATTTCCAAGTAGCGAGAGCAAGGCAAAAGGAATCTTGGAAATCATCCACTCCTATATATGCGGTCCAATGTAATCTAGCTCACTAAGTGGGTATGTATACTATGTTTCTTTTATTGATGATTTTTCTAGAAAGACATGGATATAATTTATGAAGAACAAAGATGAAGTATTCAGCAAGTTTAAGGAATTCAAAGCCTTGATCGAGAACCACATTGAAAAGAATATCAAGACCTTTCGATCAAATAATGGCGGAGAAATGACATCAAATGAATTCAAAGAGCTATGCAAAGACTCATGGATTAAGAGGGAGTTATCCACTCCATATAATCCAAAACAGAATGGGATTGCAGAAAGAAAGAATAGAACGATCATGGAAGCAGTAAGGGCCATGATTCATGATCAAGATCTTCCCATGCATCTATGGGCAGAAGCTGCTAGAATAGTGGTATATGTACAGAACCGTACTCCACACAGAGTACTCAAGAACAAGACACCTGAAGAATTATTCTCCGGTAAGAAACCAGAAGTCATCCATCTCAGAATATTCGACTATCTTGTATACATACATATTCCAAAAGAAAAGAGGATGAAGTTAGATCCTTCAGGAAAGAAGGGTATATTTGTGGGATACTCTGAAAGGTCGAAGGCTTACAAAATATACTTCCCATGATTCAAGAAGATTGACATCAGTAGAGATTTAACATTTGACGAAGATTTAGCCTACATCAAATCCAAGAAGAGACGGACTGAAGAGTCTGAAGAAACAGAAGCGCCCAGAATTCATGATACAACCATGAGCAAAGAAACTTAAGAAGAAGATCGAGAATTAGAAGAAGCTCAAGAACCTGTGGATCCACCTCAGGAGAATAATCCTCATAAGAGGAAACCTGCTTGGTTATGTGAAATTATCCAAGGTGCAGAAATATATGGATCTAGGTCCTCCTCTAGTTATGTAGCCCTACTATGTGACATTATTGATAAAGAACCTTCCAACTATGAAGAAGCAGCGGAGAGGAAAGAATGGAAGGATGCTATGATCAAAGAGTATCAGTCGATCATGAAGAATTATGTTTGGGATGTTGTCCCAAGACCAGAAGGGAAGTCCATGTCTCCTACATGATAGATAAGTCTAGTTGTACTATCTGCAAGGTTAAAGCTACCTTGGGTCATATTTATGTCGTGCTCACTGTTCAAGGATTTAACCCTATATCTGAACTATATCCTAATTCCATCATTGTATCATATGTTATTACTTATGTTGTCCTTCCTTTACCTAGTTCCTAGTCACTCTTGTGATCTGTTGGAGGATCTATTGCCTTCCTCATCACAGTATGGTTCCGTATCAGCACTTCTTGATGACGAAGACCTAGAGTTTTTGACAATTGTACCTTAGGATTCACTTTCATTATCGGTGAATTCCTTTGCTTCTGTTGTCAATTATCACCCATTGATTGAGAATCCGTTGAATCCTATTCATGTTCGACTTCAATAACATCTATTCACATGGATTGGATTGTATTGGTTCTTTGGGATTTTTTATGAAGACCTTAGGTTCATATCTATGGACTAATTTGCACAAGATTATGTTGTGATCACTTACACAACTTCCAGATCTTTGAAGACTCATCATTATTGTATATTGTGGCTTTGATCCACCTTTGTAATATACGCGGTTTTATACCCGTACCATATGATGTACTCAAATATTGTAAATGAGCCAGTGTTCCATTATATTGAACATAGCATCCTCAGATATGACTTTGTATATGACATTATTATGTATTTGTTTCAGGTACTACCTCTACTCCATTGGACTTCTAAGTTCTCCAAGATAATGATTATAATGTATTTCGGCCATCGTTTCCCTCTGACCTCACACATTAGGGGGCATTTGTTATCAAACAAAATGGCACTTCTCCGTCCGAGTTCCAACATTCCTTATGTTGGTACATAAATGACATCTTAGGTTTGAAGTTTGCTAAAATAGTATAGATGGGCATGACTTGGGATGCATTTACCCTTGAACCAGCTTGCCATATTATTTTTCTAAGTGTTGAGTTTCCTACGCGACTATCTCCATTGCAACTCATGTACTTACGTGACTATTTCCAATGACAACTCGCATACTGTATGCGGCTATCTACATTGCAACCCACGTACATCAGCATACGTGGGTTTCCTTTAAGCAACTTGCATGTCATACGCGGGTTTCCTATATTAATAGTTGCGTACAGCTTGATTCGACATTAAAAATATAAAACACGATTAATGGATATCAGTTGGGACCTAATCATTAACTATCCTAACTTTTTCAACCTCATCAACCTTCGAAACCATTCTATTTCCCAAAGTATAAATAGAGGCCTTGGGGAGGACATTAATCAATCAATATTGGAGAGCAAAGTTCTGATGGTGATATATCTTCAGAAGTCTTGGAGTAGCAAAAATCAGAGTCCTTTGGTTGCAGAGGAGTCCTTGTCTCAGAAGCTGGGTTGTACTCTTATCTCATTCACTGATTGTTAATAAAGAGAATTCTTCTTCCAACATTGTGTTGAGTCTCTTTCATGTATTATGGTTAATGAATATTTTTTATTATGTACTGGATATATTGTTTATCTAAACTCTTATATATACATGCATAATATAGTACTTGGAGAATTTTCTCTTTATAGGTGAAGGAGGTGCATCCCTGGAAGCTTTGGAGAGAAGAGGGATGGAAGACAATCAAGCTTGGATCAACCGTCGATAATCAGGTAAGTCAAGACTTTCTTCCTATTTCCTTTATGTTTTTTGTTAAAGCTGATTGTCTGCAAGGTTAGTAGTACGTTGGTAACCCCATACCCTAGGTTATAAGGGTGCTTAATCATAAACAACATTCACTGCTCCTCTCTGCACCATATCCCTAATATAGTGATACTTGATATCGATATGCTTCGAATTGTCATGGAACACTAGGTTCTTCAAAAACTTCACACAACTCTGGTTGTCGCAATATATACAAGTAACATCCAACTGGAGATCAAATAAATCAGAGAGTAGCTTTCTCAGCCACACTACCTCGCAACTAGCTGAACAAGTTGCGACATACTCTACTTCAGCTGTACTCAGTGCCACACATGACTGCTTCCTACTAAACCAAGAGATCATACCTGATCCCATATTGAAGAAACATCCTGAAGTGCTATTCCTATTGATGGCATTGCCTGGCCAATATGAATCAACATAACCCTCCATGTTAATATTCTAATTTGCCTCGTACTTGAGCCCATAATCAACTGTACCCTTTAGGTATCTTAGAATATCCTTTGTAGCAATCAAGTGAACATGTCTTGGATCTATCAGGAACTGGCTCAAGGTGTTCACAGAAAAGCAAATATCTTGTCTCATGTTCGTCAGGTACATTAAGGACCCAATCATCTGACGATACATCATGGAATCAACCGCTTCTGATGAAACATCACTGAATAGATTCAGGTTCAATGCCATAGGTGTGGTTATGGAATTGTAGTCCATCATCCCAAACCTCTTTAGGACCTCTATTGCATACTTCCCTTGTCCAAGGAAGATTCCATCTATATTTTGCCACACCTCCATGCCTAGAAAATAATGCATCATACCCAAGCCTTTCATTTCAAACTCGGCAGTAAGCTTCCTCTTCTTATCAGCAATCAACCCATCCATACTTGTTACAAAAATATCATCCACATACAGTAGGAGTATCACTGGGTTACCTTTTTTGACGTTGTAGTAAAGGTTGGAATCTGCTTTACTTTTGGTAAAGCCCAAACTGGATAGAAAGCCATCAATTCTTTCGTACCATGTCATGGGTGCCTGGTTCAAACCATACAGTGCTTTCTTCAATCTACACACATGAGACTCCTTGTCATGTGTCTCAAAACTGAGTGGCTGCTCCACATACACTTCCTCTTCCACTAGTACACCATTCAAGAAAGCAGTCTTGACATCCATCTAGTGTATCTTCCATTTCATCACTGTAGCCAGAGCAAGTACTGATCTAATGGAAGTGTATCTAGCTACAGGTGCAAAAGTTTCTTCATAATCTATTCCTTCTTTCTGGGAGAAGTCACGAGCCAAAAATATTGCTTTATATTTCTCTATGCTACCATATGCAGCATGCTTGATCTTGTAGATCCATTTGGAAGTTACAATGGACTTCCCTTCTGGTCTTGGGACAACATCCCAAAAATCATTCTTCATGATTGATTGATACTCTTCGATCATAACATCCTTCCATTATTTCCTTTCTGCCACTTAGTCATAGTTGGAAGGTTCTTTATCAATAATGTCACATAGCAGGTCTACCTAACTGGAGCAGGACCTATTTCTCTTCCTTCCTCTATGTGTTTCTTTTGAAGCTCCATATTTTTCTGCACCTTGGATAATTTCACGTACCCAAGCAGGTTTCCTCTTGTGAGGATTCTTCTCCTGAGGTGGATCCATAGGTTCTTGAGGTTCTTCTAATTCTCAATCTTCTTCTTGAATTTCTTCATTCATGGTTGTATCATGAATTCTGGGTGCTTCTGTTTCTTAAGATTTTTCAGCCGGTCTCTTCCTGGATTTGATGTAGGTTGAATCTTCATCAAATGTTACATCTCTGCTGATGTCAATCTTCTTGAATCCTGGGAAGTATATTTTGTAAGCCTTCGATATTTTAGAGTATCCCACAAATATACCCTTCTTTCATGAAGGATATAACTTCGTCCTCTTTTTTTTCAGAATATGTATGTATACAAGACAACTGAATATTTTGAGATGGCTGACTTCTGGTTTCTTGTCGAAGAAGACTTCTTCAAGTGTCTTGTTCTTGAGTACTCTGTGTGGAGTATGGTTCTGTACATATACCGCAGTTCTGGCAGCTTTTTCCCATAGATGCATGGGAAGATCTTGATCATGAAGCATAGCCCTTGTTACTTCCATGATCGCTCTATTCTTTCTTTCTGCAATCCCATTCTGTTGTGGATTATATGGAGTGGATAACTCCCTCTTAATCCCTGAGTACTTGCATAGCTCTTTGAATTCATTTGATGTGAATTCTCCGCCATTATCTGATTGAAAGGTCTTGATCTTCTTTTCAGGGTGGTTCTCGATCAAGGCTTTGAATTCCTTGAACTTGCTGAATACTTCATCTTTGTTATTCATAAAGTATATCCATGTATTTCTAGAAAAATCATTAATAAAATAAACATAGTATACATACCCGCTTAGTGAACCGGATGACATTGGACCACATACATCGCAGTGGATGATTTCCAAGATTCCTTTTTCCTTGCTCTCTCTACTTAGAAATTTCTTCTTTGTGTTCTTCCCTTTTGCACATCTTTTGCATACACCTTCATGTTTTGTATGCATTTCTAGGAGGCCTTCAACAGCTTTTCTTGCAAGTGGTAGTGCTCTGCAATGCACATGTGCAATCCTTCTATGCCAAAGCTCATTTGGTTCTACCGAGTCATGAACCAAAGATTGTTCTGGTTGGCCCTTCAATTTGTATAGTCCTCCTTCTTGTTCCCCAATCACTACTGCATGATCAAAATACTTTCCCTTTGGCCACATGAGTACTTGACCATCTACAAATGCAACCCTCATTTCTTTTGCATCCAATGCATATATGGAGAGGAGGTTCTTCTTTAGTCCAGGTATAAACAATACATCTTTCATCTTGATAGACTTTCCAGAGTCTAGCTTGTATGAGGATTCACCACTACCTTTTATTGGATACCGGTAGTAATATCCAAGTTTCACCTTGTGAGGTGATTCATGCTCATATAGTTTCACAAAGGATTCCTTGAATCCGGTCATATGTTTGGAAGCACCACTTTCTATAAGCCAATAATTGCTTCCATGTGTGATAGTTCCCGTGAGAGAAGATATCAAAACATATTCTTCATCACTTGAAGAATCATCACTGTCTTGTCTAGTTCTCTTTGTGGAAGGTTCATCATCCTCTACAGCATGAGCATGATGTCTTCTCTTGTTTCCCTTCTTCTTGTGACAGCTACTTTTGTTTCTAGGACAATCTCTAGCAAAGTGCCCTCTTTCATCACATGTATATAAAATGTACTTAGACATATCTCTAGGCTTTTTAAAGTTACTCCTATGGTGAGAGTGCTTACCTCTGTGATGGCTATTTCTGGATTTCTTGGATTGTACTATGAGAGCTTGATCTTCACTTCCCATCTTTTCTTCTCAATCAGCTATCCAAGCTTCTTCGTCAGAGAATTCTTCCCATAGTCTGCTAAAATTGACTAACTTCTTTTTGGCACATATCCCTTGAATGAATGAGTCCCATGTCATATGGATACCATTCAAGGTGGTCATTACAATTTCTGCATTCTCCACTTCTTCATCCATTGTTTCAAGTTGTTCTTTGATCTAGGAGACCCTTGTGAAGTATGACTATATGGTTTCCACATTCTGGATATTCACATTCTTTAACTGGTTCCTTAAGGTCATCTTCTGGTTTATGTTCTTTCCTTCAAACCATTTGGTTAGGGCATAAAACATAGCTTTAGGTGTCTTTAGGGAGGAGACCTATGGTATGAGGTGATCCTTGATTGAATCAGCAATAATCCTCTTAGCCATAACCAACTTCTTCTTGTGTAAGGCCTTAGCCTTATCTCCCTCTGGAATTGGAATCTCCTCATTGATGTAGGAGTCCAACTCATTTTCTTCCAGGACCAAGGAGATCCTATACTTCCAGGCTCGAAAGTTATCAACCCCCTCAAGCTTTTGATCAAGCTTGGTATGATGAGACATATTAACTGAGAACCTCAAATGGAAATATAAAAGATTTAGATCTTACTAGGTTAAGATGTTGGATCTGGATCTGGAGCTGAATTTCTATAGTGCTGGTTTAGGAGCAGATTAGGGTTTGACTTTCCTGGAGTTCTGTCCAACCAAAATCTTTGATCTTGATCTCTAAACTTTGATTCTGAGGAGGATATCAATCCAGGCCTGGGATCACTCAAAAATTCCACTTCTATGGAAAGCCCTAATTTCTGGCAATAGTGTTGGGTAAAAAATTGAAAATGCTCAGAATCAGATTCTGCTTCAACAGAAATATGCGCCCTGGGGAGGAGAGTCAACACAACCTTATTTTGGTGAAAATATGTGGAGAGAGATCCAAAAATTAGGAATCCCTAGTTTTGCAGCTGCATAGTGTCTTCTTCTCAGGTTAGCTTTGATACCATGTTAGATTTTTATCATTTAAGCTAGCATTAACATAGGGTCTTTAACTGAGAGAATAACAAGCACATCAATCAAACACATAAGACAATGAACACAAATATTTTCCTCAGGGAAACCATAAAGGAGAAAACCCCGCAACTTCCTCAGAGATAGAATCAACACCAATAGAAAAGCCCCAAAAATAGTAAGATGATATCCCGACAGTAGTAGCCTCTTTCTCTCTAGCCCCAACAACTTCTTCCTCCTCAGCTATGCACTAAAATTGAGTGTGTGTGAGTGTGTGATAAATAGAGAGGCTCACTCTCTATTTATACTAATTCCTGACTTGGTGATGACTCACTAGGGCCGACTTCTCTAGGAGAGTCTAATAACCCTAGGGCCCCACAACTGCGGGGACTTTGACCCTTGAACAATAGGAGGGTTATCCACAATGACTTGACATGACTTATTTACATTATAGAACCTCCCGATAGGAACATCGGGGCATGACATGAATCAATTACATTACAAATACTTCCCAGAATAAACATCAGGTAACAATACATGAAATATACAAGTGAATACATTATTCTGAATTTACAAATACATCAACACACCCTTCAAAGGAGAGTTATCCTAGACTCCTTTTTTTGATGATATGTGGAGAGAAACCCAAAAATTAAGAATCTCTAGATTCCGCAACTGCATAGTTTCTTCTTCTTAGGTTAGCTCTGATACCATGTTATATTTTTATCATTTAATCAATATGATATAGGATCTTATCTGAGAGAATAACATGCACAGCAATAATAAAAAGAGACAAGAGACACAGATTTTTCCTCAGGGAAACCATAAAGGATAAAACCATGAAACTTCCTCAGATATAGAATGAGCACCAATAGGAAAAGTAAAACCCAAAAGAATAAAGATGATCTTTGATAGCTTCTCTCTTTCTCACTTGTGCAAGCTAGTACTCTCTCTCTCATGCGATATTGATGAGTGAGTGTGTGTGTTCAAATAGAGAGTCTCACTCTCTATTTATACCTAATTTGCACTTGACTTCTTCCCTATAGGGACGACTTCTCTAGGAGAGTCTAATAACCCCAATACAACTTAACTCTGGGGTCTAATTCCCCGACATACAATGGATGGTTAACCTCAATGATTTTACATGAATTAATTATATTAATGACTTTCCCGATCGAAGGAACATCATATCCATTGGGGTACAATGAAATATAATATGAAATATAGACGTGAATACATTCCGAAGTTACAAATACATCAACATAAACAACAATTCAAATTCCTCTTAGTACTACCAATAAATTTTTATTATTACCTTGTCGAATCCAACAAATCCAACCAAAGAATAATGTATAACTTGAAGATCTATACAATGTATTTCTCCATGCGTTTAAATAGGATTCATCACATAAAATAGGATAGGAAAGTATCATGGGTTAGCGAATACCATGTAATCGTAAATGAAACCACAATGGTGAGTCTAAAAGATATCAGAATCCTGGACATCCTAAATACAAGCATCTCTTATGTAGAAGGCTAACGTTTTTAATTGTTTTAATGTTTTAAAGATATTGTATACCTAATTACATACCTTCTCACCATAATCAATTTATTGTTGAAAACAAAAATACGAGGATGCCTCTAAAAGATTCAAGTTCCCTTGGAATTCCTACTCACACACTTCTCTTCTGGTTGTCGTTATCTTGATTGCATATTCTATCCATCCAATAGGCATGGGTCAAAGTCAATCATTGGCCTTGCTCCATTCTCATTGAATGGATGGAATCTACAATTGAGATAAGGTCTATGAAATTGAGGCACAACAATCTAAGGACCAAGACATAAACTTACTATACATTACACAGACCAATTTGCTCAATGAAATGTCAGAAACAATGCAAAGAGTTGCAGTTGTATATTTTCTTAACCATTAATTAGAAGAATAGATTACAATATAATACAATGACCTGAATAGCCACGTAATTTGAATCTAAGAGAGGTAATTCGAATTGGGTGCATGAGAGTGGATTACTTGTCAGTTAACAGGACTCGACACATCAGTTAACCACTTAACTCCAACATAATTGACTCGAACTAACTCAGAGGAAGTTTAGACTGAGTCTAACTGAATAGAAATCAACTGTATGCAAACAATTAGGTGACAACACCTATCTGACTTCAGTTAGCTGAGATAAACTGAACTAAGTCACCAAAAGTAGGTGGAGGCACCTTCAATCAGTCGAGTTAACTGCATTTAACAAAAAATAGGTGAAATCATGAGGAAGGCGCCTTTAGCACTTCAGTTTAACTGAAAGGTAGGTGAAACAACCTCTAGTTAATTAAATGAGGTGCATATGTCAAGTAGATCAACCCATATTTTCTCCCTGATTAAAGGAGGAGGCTCAGTTAGGCTCCCTGATTGAAGGAGGAGACTTAGTTAGCCTCCTTGATTGAAGGAGGAGATCCAGTTTGATGATGCAGTCATATGTTTGAGTCAACACTTTGTATAAGTGATAAATATGACAAAATAATCCAAATAATGATGTGTGATTGGAAAATGACTCCAACACCCCCCCTTAAGCTAATCTCATATGGAGGAGTAAAAAAAATACGACCTCAACAACAAAGGCCATAGGTCACCCTTTACAAAATTAATCCTAAAATGCTAAAAAACTAAGTCAGGAAAAGAGGAAAAACCATGTGGGAAAGAATGAAGGTAGGAGAAGTTCTTTTCATTGAAGCTCTTGGTGAAAATTTTTGCAATTTGCTCATCTATCACTAGTACAAAAGCACATATTTTTCCACGGAGGTTTTCCACGTTTCTTACTTTTTGGTGTAAAATCGGAAGCAACAGGAACGAGGCGTCGCTGTATCCACACCTAGTCGTCACTGTATCCATGTAGGGGGTCTTATCTGTCGCTATATCCACGGCTAAAGAGCTGGACGTCGCTGTATCCACGTCTATCCGTCGCTATAGTGATGGCACCGCCAAGTTGACCTAGGGCATTGAGATTTCACTGGCTTTTTACAACGGTCAACTTGACCTAGGGTGCAAAAAGTCAATGTTTGCCGTCGCTATAGCGACGTCTAAGAGTTCTATAAAAACAAAGACCAAAACGAGATTTTCGTCACACTTGCCATTGTTGCAGCACTGTTTTCGGGTGATTGTTGGAGCTGTTTATTATTTCCGTCTCCTGTTGGTGAACAATCTAGATCTACATAGTTCGGATTTTAAACGTGGAAGGTTAGTTTGTGTTTTCAAATGATGCATACTAAATGATTTCCAATCTTCCAAACATGGATAGACATCTATGTTTAGGCCTTCATCCTCTTATCTTCACA
>LPNX010735830.1:9088-23303 GCA_001517045.1 Pseudotsuga menziesii
GGTATTTTCACTTATGTTGCAGGAAATGTGGGGTACAGTGCCAGAATTATTTAAAAATCAGACCTCTTCTGAAGCACAAAAATCATCAAGCACTTCACTTTCCTCTCGTATCAGACCTCAACAGTGAACAAATCTTAAACATATTAACTGATATACTAATTGTAAAGTGAATTTGTAACGAAAAATCTAAATAAACAGCAAACTGTAAAACAATAGTAACCAATCTCAAGCACAATTCTTGAAATGAAACATCCAATGTGCTGGCAATGTGGCAGACAGCTTACAACCTAAGCATTCAACTATACCAACACCTTCAAGCCAAATCTTATCACAAAGGAATAAAACATGAATTTTGTATGGCAATTTATGTGCGCTGGACCTTTGCGTAGGAAAATATTCAAGAAATGACTCAATCCTTGCAAGCAAAATTAGCCATCAAAGGCATTTTTTTTGTAATTGAAGAACCGTTTAAGCAGCATGTGTTCAAGTAAAAACGTTTTCCTCTAACCAACAATAGGGCTTTTTGTTTCATTGGTAAGGTTGAAAAAATTTAAGCCATCCACCAGGGTTCTGTCCTAACTGTGGTCTGAGCCATGCTCGTAGAAATTCAAAAAGGTACGAGGATGGGTGCAAATCCCAAGGAGTACTTGGAGCATGCTTCTCGTAGCAAATTCAAACAAGAAAACGAACATTTTCCTATGCCTGGTAAATGTAATAAATGCCTACTACATCATAACAATCTTAATTTTGTGTTAACTTATCAACAGACTTTCAATGGGAAAAATGGAAAACCCTGCTCATTTTTTAAATAATTTGTAAGAAATAAATGAAACACAAAATACATTGGACAAGGGAATAAAGGTGACATTACCTTGTACAGACTTCAGCTTTTCACAGATACTGTTGCCATCATCCTGCCTCAAAGGTTTCGTGCAATTTGTATTATCCTGCATTGAGTCAACAGGCTTACAGGTAGTGAGAGTAATTGATTTCACTTCCCCTTGCAATTTGTTGCCAGGGCTGTCTAATTTTAACTGACAACTAGGAGACTTGCCATCAGTTTTCTTCCTAAACCTTTTTCTGCGAGAATCTCCCTTCTGGGTAGTTACGGGCTTTCTCTTGCGTTTTCGTTCCACCGATTCTTCTTCTTCGAAACTCTCATTTTCTTCGCTCTCATTGTCATCGAAACCGACCATATTCTTCACATTTTTACCCCAATCTTCATCAGAGTCGTCATCCCCTGAACTTTCATCCCCAATCTTCATCAGAGTCGGTCAAGAAAACTAACAGAGAACCGATGGTTTGAAAGGACGTTCAATAAACTGATTGAGGAAGATTCATAAAACCATTGAAGTAGAATTTCGAGGGAGATCCCGGCGAGGGTTGTCGAGATTGTGACTAGAAGCGTACCAACCTGAGACTTGCCATCAGTTTTCTTCCTAAACCTTTTTCTGCGAGAATCTCCCTTCTGGGTAGTTACGGGTTTTCTCTTGCGTTTTCGTTCCACCGATTCTTCTTCTTCGAAACTCTCATTTTCTTCGCTCTCATTGTCATCGAAACCGACCACATTCTTCACATTTTTACCCCAATCTTCATCAGAGTCATCATCCCCTGAACTTTCATCCCCAATCTTCATCAGAGTCGGTCAAGAAAACTAACAGAGAACCGATGGTTTGAAAGGACGTTCAATAAACTGATTGAGGAAGATTCATAACGCGATTGAAGCAGAATTTCGAGGGAGATCCCGGCGATGGTTGTCGAGATTGTGACTAGAAGCGTACCAAACTGATGACAAAACCCTGATATTACTGGGGCTAACTTCTTGTGGATGAATTTTGGCGGGAAGCACTATTGGTCGATAAAAGATTAATTTTCTTATTTTCATAGAGAATGGTGTATTTGTATGTAGAAAAAAGTACTAATAATTATTTAAATTGATAATATAATATTGAATGTTAATGATCTATATTCTTCTTTTGATGTAAGGTATCTTTTAAGAGAAGTTATGATAAGCTTTTTCATGTTTGAAAAAAAACATAATAATACAAAACTAGTAAATGTTTTTTATTGTTTCAAAAATAATTCAATAAATAGTGTGACCTTCTACTTGTCTTAACTAATTTATTGATACCTTATTTATTAATGTTAATCAATTTAATTGTACTATATCTACTATATTTCAAATGGTATGTGAAGTGCTTTACAAACTATCCTACTAACCAAACATATATGTAAACCATATATTAACATTGGAATTTGAGGAGGAGTTTAATATAGGTATATTTGTATAGTTATTATCAAATATATAATCCATAGCTCACCGTTAGGACATTGTCATAGATAATTTGGTGTCAACAATGGAGTTGTGACACATGAGGAGGTTTACAAATTACTAGGTTCTAGGCATCTTTGAATCCATGTGCACTCTTAGAATTTAGTAAAATGTAGAAATTCATTGTCAAAATTGTAATTTTTCATTGCCGAAGATCCACAACTAAAAATGACCAAATAAATGACCAACTGTTATGTGGTCATTTTTAGTCTAGATATCCCGTGACCAAATTTGGTCATTTATCTTAGTCTTTTTTAGTTTAGTTTTATCCCGTGACCAAAAGTGGTCATTTATCTTGGTCTTTTTTAGTTAGCCCAATTAAATTTATCAATTTTGGTCATTTATCTCTTGAAAAAAATTGTGGTGACCAAAATTTTTGGTCTCCTAGTCACTAATCTCTCATTTTGCACTAGTGTTTTGATTTGATTTATTTGTTTGTATGCAAGATTTAGTGTTATATGTGCTTTCTTTAGTATATTTTTAGGTTGTCTTTTTTATGTTTTGTTATTGTTGAAATAACTTGTAGGACAAAACCAAAAGATATTTCTTTTATTAAGTTCTCTACTTGCTTCTTTTTAAGTTTTCTTTATGTTGTTTTGTTTATTAAGTTTTCTAGTTGCTTATAAGTTGATTTCTCCCTGTACCCTAGTTTTATGTTTGAATAGTTAATTGTTGATTGTACTTCAATTTAAAGTTTATTTTCAATTGTTTAGTTTGTGAGTCTACCTCAGTTTAATTACTTTAATAAGTGCATTTTTAGGAGTTCGACTCGGTTTTTCATTTTGAAATATCTTTCTATATTTTGTTTGTTAAAATATTTACACGACACCCTCTACCTTCACATATATTTTTTGTCAACTCTAAGCTTACAAACCCCGGTTGATAATTAAAGAAAATGTCGATTAATTTAGACATAATAACACCCAACAGTTTTGCCGTCGTTGTGGGGGAGTTGTTCTATAAGGTAGATTAGAATTCATTATGAAGTTTAGTCATAGGTTGGTAGTGGGGGAGCGGTAAGATGAGAAGTAAGAACCTATGCATCTATTATAACAGGCACCCCCAAATCCAGCAACAGTAGTAGCATAGGTTTTCTTTAGTTTAAAAGTATTTCATGAGTATAATTAGAGATCCATAGGGTATATTTTTCAATACCAGAGAAGTTATGGAATTATCTACTAACTACCATAGGGGATGTAATTCCCCAACTAATAACTCACCAGAAAGGTATCGAAATACACCTATAGGTAGTATTTCTACCCTAAAACCTAAGAGTCTCTCTTAGAAGATCTTATTGGAGAAGCCATAGAAGGAGAAGGAACCTTGGAAGAAGGTCCTAAGAACTCTGTTCCTGAGGAAGTTCAAGAGGATCAGCCATTAAAAACCCCTAGCCCTCCACTAGTTTCAAATCCAATTAACACAACTTTTTCACTAGTAGCAGATCCAAATTTTGTTGAATTTGTCGATCCTGCTCAAGTAAAATCTCTCTTTGGAACCTCAATAGATCTATTTATCTCACAAATCAAAACTTCTACCATAGAATCTATCATCCCTCTAGGATTCAATAAAAACACGGTTGATCAGAGGAAGATTTCTCCCAAAAAAAAATGTTGGGATGCCCCATTATCACATCAAAAGGATCCTCCTTGATATATTTACATTAAGAATCTAGCTTATATGGAGAGACGGGGAGAAAATGAAGATCATTATGAAGCTAGAAATGAGGGAGGAGAAGGGGAAAATCAAACTGAGGCTACCTTTCGCTTTCCTATCTTAGATATAATGCAGGATGTAACTATGAAAAAAATCCATCCTTCCTCCATACCTACTTTCTATGGAAAAAGTAAAGAGGACCCAAACACATTCTTGTTTGAGTTCGATATCCTTTGTAGGATTTATAATTATCTACAAGATGCTCACAAGAAAAAAATATTTCCCACTACACTCAAGGATTCCACCTTGAGATAGTTCATGGGTTTAAGAGAATCCACTATCACAACTTGGGATGATATGCAAAATTCATTCTTGCGAAAATATCAAGAATACTGCAAACCTAAGGACTCTCAACATGATATATTCAAGATACAACAACTTGAAGACAAGATATTGGAGGATTATCTCGAGAGGTTCATTTATACATTACATAAGTCTAAATATAATGACCACCGAGAATATGCATTACGTACACTCTTTCTTAAAGGAATATCTAAGGACTTGTTAGAAATTCTTAATCTCATGGAAGCTGGCGATATTTCCCATAAAAAAATTTCACATATCAGTGAGATGTGTACAAATTATTCTAGTAGTAGGGGGAAAGTTACAAAAAATTTCGAGAGCCTTTTACTAGAAATATAATAGGAAATGTTCCTAGTTCAAGAGGAATTACAAGAGTAGAGATAGGAAACCTATTGGAGTATTTTAAGACTGATATATTAGGAGCAATGGGTTCTCAACTAGATTCTTTACAATCCAACAAGAGGCAGGATGTAGAAGGAGGAACAATGAGTATTTTTTTTCCAGGATCTAGAACTAAACATCCCCAAAGGGAATGTCCATTAAACAACATCTATGTATGTCAAATATGTACAAAAGACCATCCAACAAATAATTTCCCATCCTTTCATGGATTTCAATCCATCTATAAGAGTGGGGATGTAGCTGAAATGTCTAGGAGGCCTCCTTGGAAACCTAGAGACCAACGAGCATATCCAAACTTTCTGCCACAACCTCCACTCTATTATCCTCCGTATCAACGACCTCAACAATGGAACAATTCTAGGTGGAAGAATTGGCCACCTCAGTATACTCCTCCTCAATTTCCACAACAAAAATATTGGTCACAAGGATGGAGAGGACAACCATATCCTTAGCAACAACCTATCCCTGTGCTTAATCATCCTTATCCTCAAAATCAAACAAATTTCCAGCAAATGTCACCTGGATTTGTACCTCTAGTTTCTTTTATCAGACAACAAACTCATCACTTTCCGAATGCAAAACCTCCTCAACCAACATTATTTCCTGCACATCCAATACCTAACCCTAATAATAAACCAACTCAAGCTCTTAATAGCATTGAGTTGCAAACTCTTCCATCATACCTTATTTACACTGTACCTGTACATGAAATTCAATTACGCTCGGGAAGAGTTGTGAATGATAAACCCAAGTCATTAGTCATCATTCAGGAACCAAATGAAGAAGAAGAAGATTCAAGTGAATTTATGTTGCTAAGTTTCTATGGTGGTAGGTTTTAGATGAAGAAGCCAAAGAAACCATAGTATGTGGTTGACGAAGCCGATGTTTTGAATCCATATTAGGAATCATCATCAGGACTTAATTTGTCAAGATTGGAGAGTCTAAGGGCCAAGTTATTAATAGTTGAGAGGTGGAGGAAAATTTCGAGAGAAACGTGTCTAGTCGGTGAAGACTATTAGGGTTCTAGGTTGGAAATCAAATAAAAGAATTAATAAGGAAAAACGTAAAACCTAAAGCTTAAGAAATTTAAATTTAAAATGATTTAATAATCTTATTTAAATATTCTCTTTTAATAATCTTATTTTTAAAGAATTTTTAATAATCTCTTTTTTAATTTAAAAAAATTTTAACTTTTAAATTCAAAGTTCTAAAGTTTTCTTTTTTTTTTAAATTAAATAAAAGGGTTTTTATCCAAACCTAAAATCATATATGATTATTTAAAATTTTTACTAAATTTTAAAAAACATTTTTGAAAATTTATTATTAAAATTTATTATTATTAAACTTATTAAAATTTTACTAAAGTTATACAAATCTAGGAGGAACTTTAATGAATGAGTAACCCACGAGTGATGCTATTTTGGAGGATGTGAACATTCCAAAAGTTTTAGTACACACCCATCCTCTAGAAAAAACTATTCAAGAGAAAAGAATTCCTCCATTTCTAGAGAGACTAGTAATAGAAAAATTTGTAGTTCATTCGGAGTATAAATTTTGAATGAATTAAAGAACATCTGTATTAAAATCCCTCTATTAGAAGTTATTAAAGATATACCCATATATAGTAAAGTAATAAAATATCTTTGTATTGAACTTCTAGGAAACAAGAAAAAAGACCCTCTTACAATTCATGTTATAAGAGAAATGCCTAAATGTATGACATGTCAGTCCTCGATTGCAAAATATACAAATCTAGGAGCCCCATTAGTGACTGTAATTATAAACACCACCAACATAGAGAATCCATTAATCGGTTTAGGGTCCATTATTAACATGATGACCACTGCAGTTTTAGAAGTTTTACAGTTAGGACAATTTCTTCGACCTACTCCTTCAATCCTAGAACTAGCATATCGCACTACAGTAAAACACGCTGGAGTCCTGGATGACATTGTTGTATTAGTAGCTTCGTGGGAATACCCTGTTAACTTTATGGTTGTAGAATCAAAGTATCCTTCTAAAGGACATCCTAGTATCTTGGGAAGACCATGGTTAGCTATTACAAATGCTTTTATAGGGTGTAGGGATGGAGAGATGACTATTTCCAATGGGTTGTCCACACAAAGACTTATTTTATACCCCATAGCACAACCAATAACAGAAAATTCATGGTGGTCAAATTATTCTTTTAGGGATGAAGACTTTGATGATCTCTCCCTTCGTATTGATTCTTCTTTTTCACTTCAGGAGCAGACAACTAAGAATGTGTTAAACCAGTTCGTTTCTTCGACATCCTGTACATATTTTCTTCAGTCCTTTGCTCAACTAGATCACAGTTTTGGAGATGAGTTTCAAGAGAATATGGCTCTCTCAATGTTTACAAAAACACCTTGTGTCTTCACAACTAAAGAGCATACAATACTGTATACCATACCTTGTGAGGTTGGCCGTGAAAATTTCTTACATACAAATGCTAGATTAAGTGAAAACCAACAAGCACAGCAGCTTAAAGTCCTTAAGAAAAAAGCTGTATCATTTTCATGAGAATACACTAATATGAAGGGTATACACCCCAATACCTGTATTCACAATATTTATATGGATCCAAGTATGTCACCTCTAAGGCAGCCACAAAGGAGGATGAATCCTGCTCTAAATGATATAGTAAAAGAAGAATTAAAAAAACTCCAAACTGTTGGTTTCATCTATCCTATTTCTGACACTGGGTATCTCCTTTAGTAGTAGTTCCGAAGAAAGTCACCAGGAAATGGTGTATTTGTGCTGAGTTTAGAGAATTAAACAAAGCTACACTTAAATACTACTTTCCTTTATCTTTTATCGATGAAATATTAGATATTTTGTTAGGTAAGCAATATTCTTCCTTTCTTGACGAGTATAGTGGTTACAACGAGATTTTAATAGCACTGGAAAATCAAGAGAAAACCACTTTTACATTCCCTTGGGGAAAATATGCTTATCGAGTTTTTCCATTTGGATTATGTAATGCACTTGCCACTTTCCAGCGAGCAGTATTAGGAATATTTTCCAATATTATACATGAGTGTGTGGAGGTATCCATGGATGAATTTATGGCCTATGGTAATACTTTTCAAGAATCCCTTGACAATCTCAAGAATGTCTTGATCGGATGTCAAGAAAATAATTTATCCCTTAGTCACGAAAAATGTAAAATGTTACTAACAGAAGGTATAGTTTTGGAACACCATGTTTCTTCCCAAGGAATCAAGGTAGACCCTGTAAAGATCGAAGTAATTGTTGGTCTTCCCTCTCCCAAAAATTAGGGAGGGGTAAGAAGCTTCCTTGGTCATGAAGTCTATTACCACTGCTTTATTGAAAATTCTACTAAAATAGATGCACCAATGTTTAAGTTACTTACAAAGGACTCAAAATTGGAGTAGATGAAATCTTGTCAAAATTCTTTTTAAATCCTAAAAGTTAACTATCGGTGGCATCAGTACTTAGGGGTCCTGATTGATCCCTCCCTTTTCACATATCTACCGATGCCTCTTATACGGACATAGGAGTCGTCCTTAGCCAAAAAGAAGGACAAGAACCTTGTTCCATCTATTTTATTAGCAAAAATTTGACCCCTACTGAATTAAATTATACTTTTACTAAAAAGGAATTTTTGGCACTAGTTTATTCTATTAATAAATTTCGTCATTATATCATAGGTTATGAAGTTTTTGTGCATACCAATCATTATGCCATTATATTTCTACTCAATAAACCAATTACCAATGGTAGAGTGACCCGTTGTCTTCTTTTATTGCAATAATTTAACATTACCGTCATTGACTGACCTGGTAAAGAAAATCTCATAGCAGAATTCCTTTCCCATATTCAAGATGAAGATGGTTCTAAACCAGTTGACAATACTTTTCCTAATGAACATATATGTGTTGTATCTGTTCAAACCCCTTCATTTGCAGAGATTTTAATTATCTAGCAACAGGGAAAATACCAAACCATTTGTCTCCACATGAGAAGCGTCGTATTATTGTTCAGAGTTCTAATTATTCTTGGGTTGATAACTATCTCTTCTGCACTGGTACCGATCTTATTATTCTACAATGTGTGCAGGAGGATGAAATGATAGAAATCCTCCATGCATGCCATGATGGACCATGTGGAGGACATTTTTTCTGATACGAGGATAGCATATGAAGTCTTACATTCTGGTTATTATTTCCCAAGCATTTTTAAGGATGCTGCCAAATATGTTAAAGGATGTGCTATTTTCCAAAGAATGGGTAGACCTACATCATTTGATCAAATTCCTTTACAACCCCAAGTTATAATTGAACCTTTTGAGAAATGGCCTCTTAATTTTGTAGGACCAATTTCTCCCATGTCTCATAAAAAGAAATATATCATTGTCTATACGGACTATGTTTCCAAGTGGGTAGAAGCTAAATATTTATTTAGAGCCATAGAGAAATCGATGGTAGAGTTTATATATGAAGAAATATTTACCCGATTTGGTGTACCTACAAAAATTTTCACAGATGAAGGTACTCAATTTAATTCTAAATTAATGAAAGAACTTACTATGAAATGTGGTATTCGACATTGCAAAACTTCACCTTACCACCCTTAGGCTAATGGTCAGGTAGAATCAACTAATAAAGTATTAGAATCCATTTTAACTAAGACCATTCACTTACATCATAAGGATTGGGCACATAGACTCTTAGAGGCTTTATGGGCCTATAGGATAACATGGAGAAACACTATTGAAAACAAGTCCTTTTACCTATTGAATTTCAAGTTAAAACGTTTTCAAATGGAAGCACAATTAGGTATGAATTTGGATGAAGCACAAAAACAATGAATATTACAAATTAATGAGTTAGACAAAATTAGATAAGATGCACTTAAAAGAATGATGTTAATACATAATCAATGGAAAAAATGGCATGATAAATTTATTAAGCAAAAGTAGATTAATACTGGAGATTGGGCACTACTATTTGATTCACAGATTAAAAATTTTAAAGGGAAATTAACTACCCATTGGATAGGTCCATACAAAGTAGTTGCAACTTTTGACAATGGATAAGTAAAAATTAAAATAATTGATGTCTCATAAATTTCCTTTGTAGTAAATGGAAATAGACTTAGGCTCTATCAACAACCGACATCTAACCATGATTTTATACAAATTGTTTTGCAGCAAAATGAATGGATTAGTTGGAGGGGAAGCTATTCCTCCTCCTCTTGATGCTTGAAAAATATTTTGGGTTGCTATCACTTGTATATATGTAAATATGTGCTTCTTGCTTTGAATAAATAGGAGTCATTTCTAATAGGTAGTCTCCACAATAATATTTTTCATTTATGTCTTTATGAATAAATTGAATCATCTAACAAGTGGTTTTGCAGTTTGATTACAAGTATATTATCTTGTTGAGGCTTGGAAAATCGTAGGTAACAATAGTTAGGGATTCTCCCCAATAAATGTTCCCAACTAGCCCGTTACTTTTTGGTATGGGGAATCCATCTAGTTTACGGCTTGGATACCATAGGTCATGAAACAAATTAAATTTTTTTACCGGTTACGGCCCGGTCCGCCGTGTATATTTTTAGTTTTTTGTGTTTAAGTTATGTTATGCAAGTGCCTATTTAAAAATGCAAATAGATAGAGATAACGAAGAGTGTCACAATGTGATGTGCAGGTTCTTACCTCTCTCGTATCTAAATCACAAACAACCAGAAACTAACTATAACTAACTAACCTATCCCTAGGGAGAAGAATTATAAGCCAACAATGAGTAATGTATTTCTGCGCATGTATTAAGAAAAATTACATATATTTGTTACTTATTTCAGAACACATGAACATTAATAGCAATATGAACAACAAGATAGCTTACTGTTTATGACAACCTTCATTACTCACAGTGGAAAATTCATGAAATAAACTAGAGTCCATTGATAACATGAAAAGAAAATCACTGAGTTAGAGCAATCTCACAGTTAATGCAAGTAAACTGAAAATGAAATAGTTCACATTCAACTGATCCATAGCAACACATTTGAAACATTCCACCAAACTTTCTCTAGCAGGAAACTTGTAATTCTTTATTGTAAAAGGATGTAGTTCTTCTTATAGTATACTCTCACAAATGATCCAGGAAAAAGTCCTTTCTACATCTAAAATCTCCTCTATTTATACAAAAAGCAAAGCCTTTGGGCTTCCCCAACCTTTCAATTCCAAAATTTGTCTTGTAGCATGTGCACATAATTTTTACATTTTAAATTAAAATTTAAGAGCACTTTATGAAGAGGGACCAGCTTGGTCACTGATGAACTTTTTCCAAGCCTGGGCCTTTGCTGCTATGCCTTCAAATATGTAAGGCTCAAGAAATTGAATATTTATCTCATATTTAGCAGCCTGGTTCTTCACTCCTTCTACCCTTCCTTGCTACTTCCTCTGCAACTCACTTTCTTCTTCTAATGTCTTAGTCTTCTCTGTAGTAATCACCCTACCATAAACATAGCATGTTCTTAGACGATTTAGCTTTCACCAAAATAACAAAAAACTATATCAATCATATACATTCTGAAAATAAAATATACATAGTATTAATGCATGAAAAGAAAAAATGACAAGGAAAAGAAAATCCTGCAAGTTTGTGTCTTAAAACCCTCTAAGTCCACTGTCTATAACAAACTTCAAAACCCTGATAGAACATACTCTTCATTTTTATATGGGTTGCAATCGAGCTGATCTAACTCCTCCAATAAAAAAATGAACCATATCATTCTAACCGCAAATCCTCAAAACATTGAACCCTATACTGCGGTCTTCATCATGAGAAAAACCCTGAATTGACCTAAAACCATAGAAAAACCTCCGCGATCCCACAGAAATAGGGATATATAAACCTTTGGTGAAAAAGAGTCGATGGGAAAACCCTATCGACAGTTGAAAACACTAAACATCCGAAGGATAGTCTGATTGACAGCCGCAACGGTGGACTCACAAACAACTACGGCTCTGCGACAAAATTTTAAGTCTGTCAGAGATCAGAAGCTCTAGCTGCTAAAGGTCGAAACTTTAAACCTAAATGTTTCCACAGTGTCGGCGATGCCAAGAACCATCATCGTGATGGTTATGTATCGAAGATCGAAAATGAAAACCTTTAACGGATCAGAACTTCAAACCACAACATTCTTTGTAGCGTCGGTGATATAAAAGGTATCATTGCGACCTACTCATTTACAAAGTACCGGAACTTGGGTTACTTAAAACCTTCGGTATCGACGAGCAGAAAAACTATCTTCAGGTCACTTATCAACGTCCTTTCGAAACATCGACGATGTAGAGAACAAGTCCTTCGATCCAATATCGAAACTCGTTTTGATTGCAATGAAAACAAGGTCACCGACATTAAAAACAATTAGTTATAAAAATAAACAAAAGAAAATAAAAGCGTTCACAACATTGACGAGACACAAACTATCCTCTGAGGCATTCATCAACTGACTCCTGCAATGTCGATAGCATATAAGACTAAGGCCCTGGTTCATTCATCAAACAAATCCCGACCACAATAAAATTCATCAAAAAATAAAAAAGTTAAGTTTTCAAATAAATCAAAAGACTCTTCGGCTGGGAAACAGTAGTACTAGATCATTCAACTCCCGAAACAATAGAAAAAATAGTTAACTAATCCTTCGACTTCCCAAAGAAATTTTTTTTCTAAGCAAAGGAATGACAGATTTAAGGAAACAGAACAATCCTAGGCTAGATAAAATCAAAAGGAGGGTACCAAATTTTACAAATTTGGGAAAAAAGGTCACAGCTACAACAATTGGAGACTACCTGGTGCACACAAATCTCTGGACAATATCTTCTTTAATCAACAGACTATTTTGACAATGCCAACCTACCGAATTCTTCAAGATATCTAAATTTCCCAAATGGAAGATATATGCACTTTAATCATTGATGATGGTCCAATTCGGGGAATAGGGAACCAATATTTCAAAATCTAGATAACGCTTTTGAGGCCAGGAATATGAGTTTCATTTTTTACCTCTATCTTTGGGTAGGTACTAGCTTAGACACCACAGTATTGTAACATATGGTAAATAGAAATATTTGTTTGTTCCTCATTCCCATGCCATTTTGCACTTTTGTGTTTTTGGACTTTTGTCCTTTTATGAGTCCTCTTGCATGCCTTCTTTCTAAAATTTTTAATTCAGGCTCCTCTATCCATAGTGTCCTTTTGTTTGAGATATGTATTGATTTTTCAGCTCACGGATGAAGAAGAACTTTGGCAATATTGTACTCATATATTTTAGTGCTTTGTTTTTTATATATATGGCTTTTCGAAGATATTTTGACTCTTATCTACCTTTTGGATTTCAATTCCTGGCATGGAATTATTTAAATATAATATATTGTTTACCCTACTTCCTCTCCATGGGTCTTTTGCTGTCACCCCCTATGACATTTTTTGATGTGAGATGAATGGAGCCTCGAAATAGTATTCTAGACTTTTTGATCCCGAGTTATTTCACAAGGATTAAGTAGGACTTCAATGTGTTCATAACCATTTAGGAAAACAGCTAAACTAGAAGAAGTTCTTTTGAAATACATTAACAGTATACAGTCTTGTAATCAAATATTTTAGTTAATCCAAAATTTTGATGAACTCCATGCAACCAAAGGTCATGCTTCTTTATTAAACACTTAAATCTATCAAAACCTAATTAAAACAAAAATTCAAGAAATAAACAAACCAATCAATTTATTTATGTACAAAACAACAAAAATAAAAATCAATAAAAATAATGTTTGAGAACTAAACCATTTACTGGTAAGTTCTTTTCCCAGCCTTGTAAGTCTTGCAACTCGTAAGTTGAGAAGCCAAGCTTGGATGCAATTTGAAAAGGGCCTACCCATAATTGTTGAAACTTAGTGTGCTTTCCCTTTTCATCATGTGGGTGATCCCACTTAAGAACAAGGTCTCCTACTTCAAATTCTTTGTTCCCGGCTTTGTGCTTATCAAACAAACGTTTCACTATTTCCTGTTGATGCTTAAATCTTTCTTTGGATTTAGAACTAGACTCTTCCATCTTCAACATATTATAGATTCTGATCTGTAGGATTTCGTTATCAGTACCTCCAGATTGCTGAGCTATTTTGGAAGATGGTAACAAAATCTTAGGAGGAAGAATAGCTTCTTTTCCATAAACCAGAGTGTATGGTGACACACCTAAGGAATCCTTGAGTGTGACTCTATTAGCCCAAAGAGCATTAGGTAATGCTAAATGCCAACTTATTTGATTTTCTATCATATTTTTCTTTATAAGCCTAATCAAATTATTATTTGTAGATTCTGCCAAACCATTTCCTTGTGGGTAATAGTTTGCAGAATAATGCAACTTGATTCCTCTTTCATTAGAAAATGCAGTTAATCTAATAGAAGA